>NW_025574583.1:0-10000 GCF_020424385.1 Procambarus clarkii | reverse complement strand
AGCGGTCCACCAACAGCCCAAAACGTCACCCGGACTCGCTGACACCGGCTTCGGCTTCGTCCAAATATTTGACCAATACAACACAGTCATCACCTCCAGCTTAAACCAACACGAATCACACGGATATTTTAATGATCTTTTTAATGACGGTCGCGCCGAGAGAGACGGAAAAAATACACATAATATACACACACACATGTCGTATTAAGGGTCAATAATACAACTTGTGTATTTTGAGTTGTAACTGCAGTTGTAATAAGAGTAATAATGAGGGGTATTATTATTATTTTCATGGCGATAATCATTTGTATCGGGGGATCGAACTAGAGTGTGTAGACATTTATCCAGTCGTGCCACCCCATAACCCCTTCTTGAGGTTATCTTGAGATGATTTCGGGGCTTTTAGTGTCCCCGCGGCCCGGTCCTCGACCAGGTCTAAACCCCCAGGAAGCAGCCCGTGTCAGCTGACTAACACCCGGGTACCTATTTACTGCTAGGTAACAGGGGCATAGGATGAAAGAAACTGTGCCCAGTGTTTCTCGCCGGCGCCTGGGATCGAACCCAGCACCACAGGATCACAAGTCCAGCGTGCTGTCCGCTCGGCCGACAGGCCATGACGTGCTAAAAGATATTCAGTTCGGGACCCTACTGAACCCAATAGGCATTCCTGGGTACCTACACATCCTTCAGGAATATTAAAAGCCAAATTCCTCCATATTCGCTACTTTGAACAAAATGTTCCAAGTAGCACGGGCTATGGTGATCCCGCTTTGTTGATTTTCTCATGGATCACGCCACTGTGATGTCCTTGTGTATTTTATTATTATTGATATATATTGTAATAATGTCATTATAAATTAATAACATAGGCATTATGTTATGATAGATAATAACAAGGGGCCTGACGGCTGAGTGGACAGCGCTCAGGATTCGTAGTCCTAAGGTTGCGGGATCTATCCCCGGTGGGGGAGGAAACAAATGGGCATAGTTTCTTTCTCCCTGATGCGCTTGTTCACCTGGCAGTAATTAGGTACTTGGGAGTTAGACAGCTGCTACGGGCTGCTTCCTGGGGGATGTGTAACGAAAAAATTAAGGAGGCCTGGTCGAGGACCGGGCCGCGCGGGGACGCTAAGCCCCGAAATCACCTCAAGATAATCTCAAGATAACCTCAAGATAACCTCAAGATAACCTCAAGATAATCTCAAGATAATCTCAAGATAACCTCAAGATAATCTCAAGATAACCTCAAGATAATCTCAAGATAACCTCAAGATAATCTCAAGATAATCTCAAGATAACCTCAAGATAACCTCAAGATAACCTCAAGATAATCTCAAGATAACCTCACGATAACCTCAAGATAGCCTCAAGATAATCTCAAGATAACCTCAAGATAACCTCAAGATAATCTCAAGATAACCTCAAGATAACCACGTAAAAAAAAATTAGTTCCCAACGTATCCTCGTTATGATATCTAATACAAAGTTATTAATCACATATTTTGAGGTCAAACCAATTATTATCTTTTTTTTTTGAGTTTTTTTTATTTAAGACTGAAATTGTCAAGCTCAATTTGCTTTTCATTTCAACTAACAGCCAACTACCCTGTCTCGATCTTTCAAATAGCGGCCTATTTTTTGCTTTTCTCAAACGAGGGTGGTATTTCCGGCGCTGCGGTCAGCCGAGGAAGGCATCTCGTGTTCATTAGGGCTGTTATTTGATATTAAAAATCACAGCGCCCGGGGGAAAATAATCATATCCTTTATTCACGGGAGGACATAAAGGGAGTTAATGCTTGTAATTATTGGGCCAGAGTCGCTCATCAAGTTTAGTCGTGAGTCATGGGGGTTTCTTGCTATCTTGCTCGCTCTCTTGCTATCTTGCTATCTTGCTATCTTGCTCTTTCTCTCGCGCTCTGCTCTCTCTCTCTCTCTTTTGCTCTATCTCCTGCTCTCGCTCGCTATCTTGCTCTCTCTCTCTCGCTCTCTTGCTCTCTCTCTTACTCGCTCTCTCTCTCTTACTCTCTTTCTCTCTCTCTCTCTCTCTCTCTCTCTCTCTCTCTCTCTCTCTCTCTCTCTCTCTCTCTCTCTCTCTCTCTCTCTCTCTCTCTCTCTCTCTCAATTGGAAACAGAGGGATGTAGGTAGGATGAACAGAGGGAGACAGAGAGACGGTAGGGATGGTGGATGAGGATGGGTGAGGCTAGACGGATGAGGTGCGTAAGGGTGAGGTGGAATAGAGGTGACTTGAGTGGATGCACTCTCTCGGCCTTTTGAGTGACAGAGTTCACAAGTTCTTTTACTGGCTTGGAAAGTTCTCTCGAGTGCCACTGGGGTGCAAAGGTGAGTGCACTCACTCGTGCACTCAAAGGTCAACCCCCAAAGGTCACTCCAAGGGGTCACCCAAGCACCGGGTTGACCTGGCCTCATTCCGGCAAAACAAATCCATGAAATTTTTATGAAAGAAAACGGACAATAAATGGGAAGAAGTATGTCATCCGAACAAGTTTCGACACATAGCTTCTCTGTCTCTCTGCGTCTCTGTCTCTCTGCGTCTCTGTCTCTCTGTGTCTCTGTCTCTCTCTGTCTCTCTGCGTCTCTGTCTCTCTGTCTCTTTGTCTCTTTGCGTCTCTGTCTGTCTCTTTGCGCCTCTGTCTCTCTGTCTCTTTCCGTCTCTGTCTCTGTGTGTCTGTGTCTGCTTCTGTCTCTCCATCTCTGTCTCTGTGCTTCGTCACTATAAGCATTAGGGGCAATACCATTCAATGCCATGGCAGGATGTCATTCTACCATGTCATTCTATCATGTCATTCTGTCATGATATCAACGTTGTATTGTCTCACCAGCATTGTGTGTGCGTGTGTGTAAGCTGGATAGAATTGCATTTCACTCTTTTTGTAAACACACATTAATCACTTTCTGTGATTGAGTTCTCCATAGACGATTGTGCTTGCATTTCGAACCCTGTCTCTTTATGTTAGACGGAAATGTATGTATTGAATGTTATCCTGGTTATCATAGTCAAAGCCCCTCAATCACCTGGTGTTATCGAGCGTTCACTAACTCAGTATATGTACCAACCACGTAGGGTGGAGGGTAGAGCGACGGTCTCGCTTCATGCAGGTCGGTGTTCAATCCCCGACCGTCCACAAGTGGTTGGGTACTATTCCTTTCCCCCCGTCCCATCCCAAATCATGACGCTTTCCTAGGGGTATATAGTCGTGATGGCTTGGCGCTGTCCCCTGATACTTCCCTCCCTCGCTATATGTACTATAGCAGATGTCTAACTCTATATATTATAGACGAAAATGTATTATTTGCATTGTAAGAACATTATAATCACGTTCTGTAGTTGAGTACTCAATAACGCAATACATTATAAGTTTAACAGCTCTTTTGGATATTATAAGGTGTATGATGTACTTATTTCTGCTTGTGGGGGTTGAGCTCTGGCTCTTTGGTCCCGCCTCTCAACTGTCAATCAACTGGTGTACAGGTTCCTGAGCCTACTGGGCTCTATCATATCTACATTTGAAACTGTGTATGGAGTCCGCCTCCACCACATCACTGCCTAGTGCATTCCACCTGTTAACTACTCTGACACTGAAAAAGTTCTTTCTAACGTCTCTGTGGCTCATTTGGGTACAAAGTCTTTTCCACGTGCCACCGAAACAATTACTAACTCACTAGGAGACCTCATCTAATTTGTAAAACTAACTCATAACCATTAAAATGTTTAAGGCTTAGGGAACGAGTGTAGACTTTTTACAACAAATTCTGAGTAGCAATTATCCTTGGAATGGCTTCACGAAAACACAGGATAACAGTTGACATGAATTATTAAATGTACTGACTAATAAAATAGGGGACTTGAACTTGGTTCCGATTGGTCTCGGTCATAACGAACTGCCTTTAGACTGACTTGGGACGTCTAAGTAACTGACCAATTAGCAGTTGCCACAAACAACAACCTCACTCAACACACTTGATAACCAATCATTAACTCGGATTCACTAACTGGGGGACAAATGGAGTTTGAATAACTCTGATAATCCTAATACACAATCTCAGTATCATCTCGTCAATGGGATGATAATTATGCACAATTATTACACAATAATTAGTGTTTTAGCTAAAGCTGTACATATGTAATCACCTGATTACGTACCAGAAAGGCAAAAAGCCAATGGTGGTTCATTTAGAACCAGAAGCAAAAAAAAATGTTTATACCTGGTACCTGGTTGATACCTGGTTGATGGGGTTCTGGGAGTTCTTCTACTCCCCAAGCCCGGCCCGAGGCCAGGCTCGACTTGTGAGAGTTTGGTCCACCAGGCTGTTGCTTGGAGCGGCCCGCAGGCCCACATACCCACCACAGCCCGGTTGGTCCGGCACTCCTTGGAGGAATAAATCTAGTTGAACTCTAGTGGTTCTAGTTGAACCTTCCATTGCAGGCGAGGAGTCACAATAACGTGGCTGAAATATGTTGACCAGACCACACACTAGAATGTGAAGGGACGACGACGTTTCGGTCCGTCCTGGACCATTCATAGTCGACTTGAGAATGGTCCAAGATGGACCGAAACGTCGTCGTCCCTTCACCTTCTAGTGTGTGGTTTGGTCAACGGATCTTCTATTAAAACAGAATTCTGATTTTAGCGTAGTCAGCGCTCTTTGACACAGAGTAGGAAGGAACTTCTTTTAAGAGTAGAGCTTCCTTCCTCTTTCTCTCCCACATAGCAGGAAGGAACTTCTTACAAGAGTAAAGCTTCCTTTCCCTTTTCTCTCCCTATCTCACTGTCTCTCCTCCTCCCCTCTAGTAACTTATTTAATCAAATATGTAAACGAGCTTGTTGCTAACCACCACCGCCTTCCCCTTTCCTGTTCCAGCCTCTTCCACTCCAGCGTGGAAAGGGGCGACACTAATGAAAAGGGTCGCCAGACGGTAACACAAGATAAGACCAAAGAGGTGTTATCCAGCCTTGAAAGGAACCCCTCTTTAAAAAGGGCAAGTCAACCTAACAGAGGAAAAGAAATGAAAGAAAAGAGGTGAAACAGGAATCGAGAAAGGGAGTTCGAACGCCAGCAATAGATAAGAAAGCAAGGTTCCAGCATCATGTCAAAAGTCATCTTGTAAGATCTCTTAAATCATACATGTAAGTACAATTACACATGGAAACTGTGTGATATGCAAATGACACAGAAAATTAGTACCAGAGTACGAAAGAGATTGCCACCAAAAATTTTTGTGGAAAAAAATGCACACGTCTGTAAAGTGGAGGCATCGCTGCTTGCAGGTCTGCGTTCGATCCCCTGTGCTCCAGGAGATTGGGCACCGGTACTACCTTGTATATTAGCTTCTTGTCTTCAGATAACAGTTTCTTGACCTCGTATCCCAGTTCCTTGACCTCATATCTCAGTTCCTTGACCTCATATTCCGGTTCTTGACATCATATCCCAGTTCCTTGACCTCATATCCCAGTTCCTTGTCCTCATATTCCAGTTCCTTGACATCATATCCCAGTTTCTTGACCATCCGTTTCAAGTGCTAGCTACTCATACTAGCTTAGAGCTTATATATATATATATATATATATATATATATATATATATATATATATATATATATATATATATATATATATATATATAATATATATATATATATATATATATATATATATATATATATATATATATATACATAATTTTTTTTTTGACTGGTGGTGGACGGCATCGCGATAATACATCATACAATTTGCACGGAATATACACCAGATATACAGCGAAATCATGCAATACGTGTTGCATACGTCGTGTATTCTTCAGACCTTATGGCGATTTCTGGAACCGCTTCTTCTCATTATCGCCTTTGTTGTCTTACGTGTGTGTGTGTGTGTGTGTGTGTGTGTGTGTGTGTGTGTGTGTGTGTGTGTGTATGTGTGTGTGTGTGTGTGTGTGTGCGTGTGTGTGTGCGTGTGTGTGTGTATGTGTGTGTGTTCACCTAGTTGTATTTACCTAGTTGGGTTTACGGGGGTTGAGCTTTGCTCTTTCGGCTTTTTCATTTTCAAAAGGGAGAATTTCCAAATAAATTGGGAATGAATCTTTTTATGTGTGAGTGATTGTCTACCTAACCATCAGTGTGTGTGTGTTCATCAAAGATGTGCTCATCAAAGATGTGCTCACCAAAGATGTGCTCATCAAAGATGTGCTCACCAAAGATGTGCTCATCAAAGATGTGCTCATCAAAGATGTGCTCACCAAAGATGTGCTCATCAAAGATGTGCTCATCAAAGATGTGCTCATCAAAGATGTGCTCATCAAAGATGTGCTCACCAAAGATGTGCTCATCAAAGATGTGCTCACCAAAGATGTGCTCATCAAAGATGTGCTCACCAGAGATGTGCTCACCAAAGTTGTGCTCATCAAAGATGTGCTCACCAGAGATGTGCTCACCAAAGTTGTGCTCACCAAAGATGTGCTCATCAAAGATGTGCTCACCAAAGATGTGCTCACCAAAGATGTGCTCACCAAAGATGTGCTCACCAAAGATGTGCTCACCGAAGATGTGCTCACCAAAGATGTGCTCACCAAAGATGTGCTCACCAGAGATGTGCTCATCAAAGATGTGCTTGATGAATCGGGCTTCACATCCCGAGCCTCTGTTTTTCCAGGCTTGTGTAGTGAATTGGGATGACCTGATTCATGTGTTTTCTCCAGCCACTTGGACTGGACGGTAGAGCGACGGTCTCGCTTCATGCAGGTCGGCGTTCAATCCCCCGACCGTCCACAAGTGGTTGGACACCATTCCTTTCCCCCCCGTCCCATCCCAAATCTTTATCTTGACCGCTTCTAAGTGCTATATAGTCGTAACGGTTTGGCGCTTTCCCCCTGATAACTCTCTCCTTCTTTAGTTTATCTATGTTCAATAGTTCCATTATGTTTCGCTTTGAACACGCTTGGACACGTTTGTTTTCACCTAATGCCTTTGTTCACCTAGCAGTAAATTGGTATCTGGAAGATCACATGTCTCTCTATCCCCGCCAAAAAATAATTATTAGTAACGTGCTGTCTACGATATCGTGTTATCTTGGCCAGTTTGGCATATGCTGGTCACGTTATCCTGGAGACCAGTGATGCTGATATCAGATCGGATATCACGTCTACTCCCAAGTCTTTCTCTTGTGATGTTGGAGTTCATCACCGTCTAGGAAGCCGGTCGGCCGAGCGGACAGCACGCTGGACTTGTGATCCTGTGGTCCCGGGTTCGATCCCGGCCGCCGGCGAGAAACAATGGGCGAGAAACGGCGAGAAACAATGAGTTTCTTTCACCCTATGCCCCTGTTACTTAGCAGTAAAATAGGTACCTGGGTGTTAGTCAGCTGTCACGGGCTGCTTCCTGGGGGGGTGGAGGCCTGGTCGAGGACCGGGCCGCGGGGACACTAAAAAGCCCCGAAATCATCTCAAGATAACCTCAAGATTGGGTCATCTTGTGATGCTGGGGTGTATCTCCCTCTAGCTTTCTGCATGACTGCTTAAAGATATGGGTCTTTCTACCTGTCTGTCTAAATGCATCTGTCTCTGTCTCCCCGTCCGTATGTATCCGTGAGACTGTCTATGTGTCCGCGTGTGTGTTTGTGTATCCAGGATACATATACATAACCACCATGTAAATAGAATAACCCGGATTTAAAGTTCATTATAATATAACCGGGAATTAGTCCTACGAACCCCAGTCACGCGTTACGTTACTGGGAATCCGCTCGTTAAGGCGGTGTAACGAGCAGGCGCCGCCGCACGCGCACCCACGCACGCACTCGCACCTGGACTTGACAGTTGAGAAGTTGATTGACAGTTGAGAGGTGGGCACAGAGAGCCGAAGCTCAACTAACCCACCCAGCAAGCACAACTAGGTGAGTACGCTACACAAATATACTGCAGGTAAATGGTAGGCTGGAGAGCCCTGTCAAGAGCCCCTGTCAAGAGACTCTGTCAAGAGCAGCTATCAAGAGCCTCTGTTAAGAGCCGCTTTCAAGAGCCCCTGTCAAGAGCCGCTGTCAAGCCCCCCTTTCAAGCCCCCCTTTCGAGAGCTGCTGTAAAGAGCCGCTGTCAAGAAACCCTGACAAGAGCCTCTGTCAAGAGCCCCTGTCGAGAGTCCCAGTCAAGAGCCGCTATCTAGAGCCGCTGTCAAGAGCCCCTATCAAGAGCCCCTGTCAAGAGCCCCTGTCAAGAGCCCCTGTCAAGAGCCGCTGTCAAGAGCCCCTGTCAAGAGCCCCTGTCAAGAGCCGCTATCAAGAGTCAGAACAGTGAAAGGCTTACGGAGGAAAAACGTGACTATAATAATTCCCTTTCTGGGGGACAGGCAGTCTGTGTATATATATATGTACTTTAGGCTTATATCGAGGTCAGCCTCCAAGGGAGAGGTACTAACCCCCCTCTCCCCCCCCCACTCTCCCCCCTCCCTCCCCCCCACTCCCCCCCCCACTCCCCCCCACTCCCCCCCCCAACCCCAACCCCCCCACTCCCCCCCCCATATTAGCTGAAAGTAAACATGCCCAGCAAACAATTCCATTCCCGCCCGGGGGAATCGAACCCTTGGATTCACGATTGTGAATCAAGAAAGAAGCCGACTGCGCTACGAAACCCTACCTACAGTTGATTTAGAAGATAAAAATTAGACTGAAGTGTGATAAAGAGATTTGAGAGTTCAGAAAGCCATAGAGGCGACCAATGAACGCTGAGATAAAGGATTTTGTGCCCAACGAATCACTGAATTAAACGTGGGAGAGGGAAGCCCAGGGGAAAACGCCAAGCCATTACGACTATATAGCACTATCTGAGATAGACTGTGGTCTATCTCAGATAGTCTGTGGTCTATCTCAGATAGACTGTGGTTATCTCAGATAGACTGGGTCATCTCAGATAGACTGTGGTCATCTCAGATAGACTGTGGTTATCTCAGATAGACTGGGTCATCTCAGATAGACTGTGGTTATCTCAGATAGACTGTGGTTATCTCAGACTGGGTCATCTCAGATAGACTGTGGTCATCTCAGATAGACTGTGATCTATCTCAGATAGATTCTGAGGTTCGAGAGAGTGTAGGAGGAATAATGAGAGGGTAAAGAAGCACATATGATAACACAGAAGATAAAGGAGGTAAAACACAGATATCCAACACAATTTGCTGCTCAATAATTTGTTGATTATATCACGTTGAAGAATTTATAATTTATCGGGATTTTTTGTTCTTAGATTTACGTTGATAGTTACAAGAAACCACTTTACGAAACCTCTACATCTTTGCTCAATCATGGGTGGATTTAGTTACGTTTATTAAACAGTTTATGTGCGTCGAAACATCACTAGGTTGTTTACAACAATTATAACTTCAGGTTGTGAAGTTAACAAGCTCCTTAACTGTTTGATAAATGTAAATAAAACCTCCATGATTAAGGAATGATAAACAGGTTTCGTAAAGTGGTTGGGTAAGCTGTGTCAAGCTGTGTCAAGCTGTGTCTAGCTGTGTCAAACTGTATCAAGCTGTGGCTAGCTGTCACGCTCAGCTCAAGACATCTTGAACACTTAATCACAGAGGTAAGGAGGGTCGTGGACACTGTTTCGCCCATAGAAGGAGATTGCTCTGTCTTAAGGCAGTCAGGCCTTGCCTGAGGCCTTTAATGCAACAGTCGTTTCCTTATTGCAATGTTGATCATCATGGCTGTTGTTGGTGAGGATTGCTAGACTATCAACAGTACATACGGGTCGTTACCTGAGGACAAGGGATGCCAGGGGAGGACATGGATATAGAATGTGTCGTGTTTTCTCTGTCTTGGCACCTGAGGGAGTGTCGGCACTCAGAATGCCTGAGTGTCACTTCGCCTGGGAGAAGTGACACTCGGTGATGGTTCCTGGGCCTCAGAGACATATTGCGAGTCATTCCGTCGGCGGATATAATCTGTAGCAGTGATTGAGAGAGGTAAATCCCGTGTTGTTTCAGGATTCCTC
>NW_025574582.1:0-18296 GCF_020424385.1 Procambarus clarkii | reverse complement strand
CAGGGGACTACAGTCCTGAACTCAACCCCCATGCTTGCCCACTCCCACGGAGCAAGAGTGGAAACCCCTACCTGCAGGTCAGCACCCCAAAAGCATAATACGTATATTATTGTATGTTGTATAAGGAATACAACAATCCGCTATAGAAACCCTCCTCGACCCGAGCCCCATTCAATTGTCCACCCAACCTTTCCTCCCCCTTTCACCACATACCCTTCATGATCCCCTCTTCCCTTGGCTCAACCCTCCTCCCCCCAAAAGCCACCCAGATTCCTCTGAGGCTATGTTAACCACTTCACATCTTGCCAAACCCATGGAACAACTTCCACTACCAGCGGAATGTCCATCAAGGGAAGAGATGGGATCACAAATAAAACAGGTGAACTTGGAAAATGGTCACGAGAAAAAAAAAACAGGCATAATAATATTCACAGAAACAAATTGAACAAGTGGCTTTGCTGATAAGGAAAATGAGTGGCTCTGCTGATAAGGAAAGACTGAAGTTTTGTAGATATAATTACGCCAAACTGTGAAGGGTTCAGTAACTATATAACAGGCACCATGGCAATTGGAAAATATAAAAAATAATAGTAGTAGTGGTAATATATACCCCCCATCAAATGACAGACGTCTCAGACGGAAGTATGATAGAAACAACATGGCTTCCATTAATATAATATAGTGAGCAGCTTCTGTCGCTTGTAGACTGTTACACGTGGGAGACTATGGGAAGAGAGTCTGGGAGAACAGAGACTGACATGGAGGACCAGATATGTGGAGAAATAAATACTGGATTAGGCAACAAGAAACTTCCTAAGCTGCTACGTCTAGGGACCGACAAGAAGAAGAGGGGAAGAGGAACTAGCTAAACTCGATCTGATATTCACCATCAGTGAGTCGAACATGAGGAAGTTTAGTTGGAAGCCCCAAAGGAAATGAATAACAACAGTGTACTGCCATTTGAGAGTTAGGTGGCGTTAGGGTAATCCCCCAAAAAAGACTAGTAGACAAACGGCTGGTGTACTGAAAGGGAAACCATGAGGAGATGAGAAAATTCCAAAAATAAAATACCGTAGGAAACATAGCTCAGAATAAAGTCTGTACAAGACATGATGGATTACGTCCCCCACGAAAGTGTTAGTAGGCAATAAACATGTAACCTGGTCCAAAAGAAAAATAAGAAAAACAGAAGAGGAATTACTGGTTTAATCAGCCATGTGAGGAAGCATGGCAAATAAACACAAATACGTGGAGAAACTACAGAAATAACAGAACGCCAGAGGGCAGATGAAGATGCAAGAGGGTAAAAAATGAATACTTGTGTGAGAAGAGAAGCAGAGACACAGTATGAAACTGACTGAGCAAATAAGGAAAAGACTGACCCAAAACTGCTCTATAGTCACATCAGAAGCAAAACAACAGTGAAAGACAGGTGATGAAACTGAGAACAGGTGAGGATAGCTACACAGAAGGCTCTGGGGCCGGATTCAGGAAGGTACTTACGAAGGTTTTTCCTCTTAGCTAAGAGCGTTTTCCGTCTTAGCGCCTTCGTGGTGGCTACGTCCGTATTCAATTAGCTACCCTAAGTGGAAAAACCTTCGTAAGTTCATTCTGGGATTTAAGTGTGGTTTCGACCACTCGTAGCTTTACGTAAACTGGATATAAGTCATTTTTTCTCTACTACATAACACTGGGATCAATTTATGATATTGGAACATGACCAAAATATTATAGCTGGTGAATCTAGTGTAGAGGAATCCTTCGTGTTAGTTATATATGCATTCTCTGCTTGAAACTTGAAGTAAATATGTGTTTGATGATAGTAGAATTAGTTTTATAATAGCAAGATATTATACCATTTTCTGGGGGGAGCCCCGTCGGCTCCCCGGAGCTATCCCAGGCTGATATGCTAATGTCAGACTTTGGCATCAGTCATGTGTATGGAGTTCTTAGGCCTACCGGGGACCACGGCCAGAACCGGGCCCCCTCAGAGAGGCAAGGGGAGCAATGGCCTATAGAAGCCCCCGTGTAGTTGGAAGCATTCTATGTCTGCCATCGACCGGAACAGGCACCCAGAAAGGTAAGCGCCCCAAAACAAACCCCTATTCTGGTTAAAATTGCTACCTAAAACCGAACTAGTGGATAGAACTCCCCAACCGAAAACAAGCAAACTAGTGTGACGTCACACACTGCCGCGCCGCTGTCTGCGCAGCTCCCCCCTCCCCGGGAGGGGGAAGGGGGAGCCCCAGACCCCCCGCGCCGGCTACCCACACCTCAGTTCTTGAGGCTGATGCTATAGGCGATGGTCGTGTGCTCTGGCTCCGGTGTCGCTACTGCACTGTGCTTTGAGTGTGGTGTTAGTTTTGTGGGTGCGAGAGCCAGGAGTTATCTTCAGTACTCGGGCTGCATGCGCCTAGGGCTGCCTTCCCTAGGTGCCCTGTAAGTACTGCCCTTGGGGCTTGGGGCCACCTTCCACAGGCTCCTCGGGGTCTGCCTCTGCTGGTCCGTTTTACCTTTCGGTTTTTCGGCCGCCTGTTGGGCTCTTGGGTGTTCTGTTCTCCCTTGTTACCGGCAGGTAAGAGGCAGTTTGCACTGGTAGGGGCGCAGGGTGCTGCTCAGCTTGTAATTCCCGACATCGCGGCCGGCTCTGTTCCTTGGGGTTCGCTGTCCTCTTGCGGGGTTTTGTTTTTCTTTTTGTTTTTGCCTGGTGGGGGGTTCTGTCATTTTATTCAGTTTGTTTTTGCCCTTCCACTGTTCTCCTCGGTGGCGCCCCCTGCTAGGTCCCCGTGAGTGTACACGTCCCTGGGGTTCAGCTTTAGAAGTTTGCTTGGTAGTTTTGGGCGCCGGTTTGCAGCACCCTGCCTGGGACTACCTGAGCGCGAGTCCTCTTAAAGTAAACGCTCAGGACCCTGGGAATCCCCTAGGGGGCGCGTGGGTCCGATGGATGTGACCCCGGAGTCCCCACTCGCTGTGTGCGAGTTTGAGGGTTGCTCGGTCCCCTTGTCTCAGGGTGACCCTCATTGTTTTTGCCTCTGCCACGCTGCCTGTTGGGTCGGTGATACTTTCGACCCTGAGTCCTGTGAGTGTTGCTGCTTGCTTGTGACTCAATTTACCCAATCCTCTGATGATTCTATTCGGGTACAGGCGGCACGTGCGTTGCAGTCTAGGTTTCGTCTGTTGCAACGCGCTCGGTTGGTTGCTTCCCCGGATGCCCCGGGGCTGCCCCGCTTTGCTTTTCGAGACCCGGACTTGGGGGTGGGGGTCGCTTCGATCCTGGTTCAGTCCGCACCTCCTCGTCCTTCCCCTTCTGTTCGTTCTGGTCCCCCGCCCCTGCTTCCGGCCCCGAAGCGTCTGAGGGTTTCGGGGTCGGAGCAGGGGTTACTTGATCTCGAGACTCGGGCAGCTTCGGGGGTTGCCCCTTCCGGGGGGGTGGCAGAGGCATTCGAGTCTTGTCTCCCGGCCGAAGCTTCAGGGTCTGACCAGTGGGCCCCCCTTCCTCCAGCTTTTCCGGCTGCTCCGTCCTTGTCTTGTGGGGTCGGGGCTTGGGGAGAGGACTCGGCCTCGGGTCCTGTGGTGACGGACCTCGAGGCTGGGGAGGGGCTGACTTGGGGGCCTTGGGCCCCGCTGGACCCCGCCTGGGTTTTTCTTCCCACTGAGCGGGGCTTATTGTTACAAGGAGTGGGGTTTTCTTTCCCCCCCTCTGCGTACGAGTTGGATTTGGTGTCGGCCCCTCCCCGGGTACGGTTCCGTGTTCCCCCGGGTACGTCGGTTCCGTCCTTCCGGAGGTTTTCGGCTTATCGCATCCAACCTGGTGTGGTGCGAGCGGCCTTTGCAGCTTACCTCCTGCGTGACCCGGATTATGCCTCGGAAATGGATCCGTCCACGTTCAGGTTTGGGACTTCGTTCCCTTTCTGGCTCCGTTACGAGGTTCCGGAGTCGTCCTGGCTAGCAGACTGCCCCTTGTTTGGTCTGGATTCCTGGCATTCTTTCTGTCGTTCCCGCACGCTGGAGTGGCGGGAAGCTTCCACGGTGCTTCAGGTTTTCCTGGGGGGTGAACTTGAGTACCTGAATGAGTGCTTGTTTGCCCCTGCCCTTCCCCGCGATGTGGGCGTTATTCAGCTCCATGTGCAGGTTCCCTCCCTTTCGGCGGCGCTCGTGGCGGAGGACTTGCGCGCTCGGGGCCTTTTGTGTTCGGCCTTGCGGTTCTTTTCCCTCCTGGAGCTGTCTTCGGATTGGCTCGTGGAGGATGTGGGGACGCTTGGGTCAGTCCCGGGGTCCGGCACCTTGTCCTCGGCTGCGCGTTCGTCGGCTGCCTTGTTGAAGCTGTTCACGCCGATTTTGCGGGATGCGGTTTCCCTGTTCTATGCTTCCCGTCTCGCGTGTCGGCAGGCGGTGCTGGGTTCCTCCGTGGAATCTGCTTGGGCTCTGGCTCTTAGGCGTTCTTCACCTTTTTGTCCTCTCCTGTTTGGGGAGTCGGCTGTGGCGCAGTTTATTCAGGCTGCGTCGGCGGCTTGTCGTCCGATGTCGGACTTGTTGGTTTTCCGGGGGTCCCGGGGTGGGTCTTCCCGGAAAGGTCGTGCCAGGGCTCGGGGTTCCTCTCGTCGTGGTAGGCCTCTGGTGTCAGGTTTGGGGTTGGCTCCTCCTGCGGACCCTCCCTCGTCTGGTCGGCGCGGTGTTCGCGCTGTGCGGGGTTCTGGGTCTCGTAAGGGTCGCCGGCCCTTTCGCGGTTTGCCCCTTTGACGGGGCGATGGGGGGGCGGCTTGCGCTGTTCGCCCGCGCCTGGTCCCACGATTCGTGGGCCTTTCGGGTCGTGTCTCGCGGCCTGCGGTGGCGTTGGGTGGCCCCTCCCCCCTTTGGGGGGTCGGGGCTGGCAGGGCAGGCTTCTTCCCCTGCGCTCTGTCGAGTCGTCTTGGAGTGGGTACGCTTGGGCGTCGTCGAAACGACGTCGTCCCTCAGATGGGTTTCCCGTCTGTTTCCGGTTCCGAAACGGGACTGCGCGGACCTGCGGTTCATTCTGGACTTGTCCCGTCTGAACCCCTGGGTTCATTGCCCCTCCTTTCGGATGACTACGCTGTCTCAGGTTCGGCTCCTCTTGGAGCCGGGAGCTTGGATGGTGTCCCTGGACCTCCGGGACGCTTATTGGCATGTCCCGATTCATCCGCGGTTCAGGGACTGGCTCGGTTTTGTAGTGGGGCGTCTGAGTTACCGCTTTCGTTGTCTCCCGTTCGGGTTGAACCTGGCACCTCGCGTGTTCACACGCCTTACACGGGTTGTGGTGGCTCGTTTGCGTCTCCTAGGTGTTCGGGTGTTGGCCTACCTCGACGACTGGCTGGTTTGGGCTCCCAGCCAGTCAGCTTGCTTGCTAGCCAGGGATTTGGTTCTTTCCCAGCTCGCCGGGTTCGGGTTCTTGGTGAACTGGAGGAAGTCCCATCTGGTTCCCTCTCAGGTTCGGACTTGGCTGGGTCTCGTGTGGGACTCTCGAACCGCCTCCTTGTCTCTCCCTCCGGAGTCTCTCCTGCGGCTGCGGTCCCGCCTTCGTCTGTTTCTGGAGGGCCCTCGGGTCACCCGGCGGTTGCTCGAGGGGCTGTGCGGGAGCCTGAACTTCGCGATGGTGGTCTACCCGCCGGGTCGGGTTTGGCTTCGACGGCTGTTCTGGTTCCTTCGGGGTTCCCCCTTCCGCCTCTCTCGCGATCGCAGAGTTCGACCCCCGGGGGACTTGCGTCGGTTGCTGCGTCACCGGCTTCCTCTTCGGGTTTTTCGGGGTTCAGTGCCTTGGCGCCTACCCGAGCCCTCGCTCGATGTGTACACGGATGCGTCGTCTCTCGGCTGGGGTTTTGTGACCAGTGCTCACCAGGCCGGCCAGGGGCGTTGGGATCCGTCCTTCCGTCGAGCTCACAGTACGGTGCGGGAGTTCGCGGCAGTGTGGTTTGCTCTGGGGAGGATTCGGGTGGCCCGCGGATCGACGATTCGGCTCCATTCGGACTGCTCTCCGGTGGTTCATTGCCTGAACCGCGGGGGTTCGATGCGGTCCTTGTCTCTTTGGGGTTGGTCGCTTCGGGTGACTCGTCTGCTGAGTTCTCGGGGTTTGGCTCTCCTGGCGGTTCACGTACGGGGCGTGTCCAACGTCTTGGCCGACGCCCTGTCTCGCTTCGTTCCCCTCTCCACGGAGTGGACGGTCGACGACGAGTCCTTCCGTTGGCTTTGCCAGACGTTCGGGCGCCCCGAGGTGGACCTCTTCGCGTCGGCGTGGTCGCGGCGTCTTCCAGTTTATACGGCGCCCTTCCCCGATTGCGAGGCCGTCGGGGTCGATGCCTTTCGGCTCGACTGGTCGAGGTGGGGGTTCCTGTACCTCTTTCCCCCGGTTCGGCTGTTGCTCCAGGTCCTGACTCGCTTAGAGACTTACCGGGGGAGAGTTGTCCTTCTGGCCCCTTGGTGGCCGGCCCAGCCTTGGTTTCAGGCGCTGGTTGCTCGGTGTCCGAACCCGAGGGTTTTCCCGCGGCTCCGCCTCTTTCAGCAGATCGGGCCGGTACGTCACGTAGCTGGTTCGATCTTCTCCTCGAGTCTTCGCGTATGGTTTTTTTGACTCGAGTCTATCATCATCTCTATGGTGATCAGGTGGCCTCCTTGTTGGTGTCCCACCTGAGGGCTTCTTCTCGGCGGCAGTATGAAGTTTCCTGGCGGTCCTTCCGTTTCTTTTTGCGTCTTCGTCGTCTTAGCTCCTTGTCTGTTCGGGTGGTCTTGTCCTTCCTCTCGTGGTTGTTTCAGGACCGTCATCTTATGCCTAACACTGTCGCTTCGTATCGTGCGGCGCTGGCGGAGCCGCTTCAGCTTGCTTTCGGTATCGATGTTACGTCTGCGCCGTTTCGCAAGCTGTCTCGTGCATTGTTTCACCTCCGGCCTGCTCATGCGTCGCCTGAGCCGTCCTGGTCTTTGGACAGAGTGCTCGCTTTCCTTTCATCTCCTCGTTTCGTTGTGGCCCCTTCGGTCCAGGATTGTTTTTCCAAGGCACTTTTCTTGTTGGCTTTGGCCTCTGGGGGTCGGGTAGGGGAGCTTCATGCTCTCCTCCGGCGCAGGGGTTTCTGCTCTTTTGGTCGTGGTGATAGTTTTGTTCGTTTGCAGCCGTCTCCTTCTTTTCTGGCGAAGAATGAGACTGCTGCGTTCCGGAGGGGTCCATGGGTGGTTGATGCTTGGTTGGTCAGGCCGGGGGTGCATCATGTTTTGTGTCCGGTTGCGGCGCTTCGCCGTTATTTGCGCGCCACAGCTTCTGTGTCCGGGGACGCGCTGTGGGTTGATCCGGTTTCCCTTCTTCCCTGTTCGCGGGTTCGGGTCTCTCAGGTCGTCCGCAGGGTTATTAGGTCCAGCCAGCCTGCGGTCTATCCCCGTGCCCATGACGTTCGTAAGTTCGCGGCTCTTGCTGCCGTCTTTGGGAATATGTCTTGGTCTGATATTCGGGCGCGGGGATTTTGGCGGTCGAACAGGGTCCTGGCTGCTCGTTACCTTGTGAATGTCCCTGGGCCTCGTCGGGCCTGTGTTGCTTTGGGTCGGCGGTTGCAGCCAGTTGTCTCGGCTTCGAGTTGAGGGGTGAGCGACGACCGCCTCCCGGGTAAGTCCCTCTTTTTCTGTCTGTGGGTAGTTAGCTCCGGGGAGCCGACGGGGCTCCCCCCAGAAAACCAGCGTTGAATGTAATGAAACGCCATTTTCTGGGTGAGTCCCGGAGGCTCCCCGGCATCCCTCCCTCCCTCCGGTCGGCGGTTTTTCGCGTTTTTGACATCCAGCCTCAAGAACTGAGGTGTGGGTAGCCGGCGCGGGGGGTCTGGGGCTCCCCCTTCCCCCTCCCGGGGAGGGGGGAGCTGCGCAGACAGCGGCGCGGCAGTGTGTGACGTCACACTAGTTTGCTTGTTTTCGGTTGGGGAGTTCTATCCACTAGTTCGGTTTTAGGTAGCAATTTTAACCAGAATAGGGGTTTGTTTTGGGGCGCTTACCTTTCTGGGTGCCTGTTCCGGTCGATGGCAGACATAGAATGCTTCCAACTACACGGGGGCTTCTATAGGCCATTGCTCCCCTTGCCTCTCTGAGGGGGCCCGGTTCTGGCCGTGGTCCCCGGTAGGCCTAAGAACTCCATACACATGACTGATGCCAAAGTCTGACATTAGCATATCAGCCTGGGATAGCTCCGGGGAGCCTCCGGGACTCACCCAGAAAATGGCGTTTCATTACATTCAACGCTGGTTTTTTTGGAATTAGGAGAGAACAAAATACTTAATGCTGATCTATTGGCCTCCACTGGCAAAATCTGGGTGCAGCACAAGAATATCTTCCAATATTCCTGAGTGTATGAAGTAATTGCAGAGCTCAAAATACCTCATACCATTTGGTATGAAGTCACTGATAACAGGACAATCACAGATATAGTGTTGGAGAGTATGTTCTCTCAAGTAGGACTGAAAACAGATGTTTTTTTTCCACCAAGAGGGCTATAAACCCATGGAACCGCCTACCCGCTGAAGCCGTAAATGCCAAATTCCAGCTAAAAAATATCATTAAGACAATTGGCGGGCCCTTTAACAAGCCGCCGGCTTTCTGTCCTCTTCGAGGTCACTAGATAGTTAGTGGCCTTTGAGTAAATTCAGTAAATATATACAATAATTGTCAGCGCATCTTCCGAGCAACAAGGACAGCTACACAGTATCTCTTAGAATTACGTAGGTAAACAACAAATGTAACATATTTGTTTACTACAATGTCGGTGCTGGCTGTAGAAGTTGAAAAAACATTGTTTTACTTCGAAACATACTAATTTTATAAGAAAATTCGACGTAAATAGGAGGCAGTAGAGCTCCGATAAGCCAGCGCTAAATCTTCAATATGAAGAATGTTGCTGCTCTCTGATTGGCCAAACGAAACACAGTAGTGACCTCTATCGGCACGCAGGTGAACCAACAATTTTCTTCCTAAGTATACCTTATTGAATCGCACCTAAGCATCTTCTTAGGGCGCACTTAGGAACCTTCGTAGCAAACCCACTTACGAAGAAATACACAGAGCTTCCTGAATCTAGGTCCTGAACTGTTAGAGGTCGTCATAAACCAGGCAGTTTTGGAAGGGTTCAAAATTACATAGAGATGAATTTAGGAGGTATCTGTTAGATCTGGACATGGACCCGATGTAATCCCTCTATGGACACTAAATAAGTGTGCAGAAGAATTTTGCATGTCACGTTCCATGGTGTATAACAAGTCACTGGAAACAGGAGACCTGCCAGATATATGGAAGAGAGCTAATGTAGTCCCAATATACAAAAAGAGCGACAGGCATGAGACACCAATCTTCTACAGTCCCTAACTTGTATACCATGCAAGGTTATGGAGACGATTGTGAGAAAAAGCCTAGTAGCAGATCAGGAAGGAAAGGACTTCGTAGCCCACCACCAACAAGGGTCCAAGGATGTCAAATCTTGCCTCATGATCTAGTAAAGTTCTACGACTAGGTGACAAAGATTATGGAAGAAAGAGAGGGTGGGCAGACTGCATTTCCTAGGACTGCCGGAAAGCTTCTGTCACAGTACCCCATAAGAGGCTGGTGCATAAGTTGGAGAAACTGGCAGGAGTAATAGCAGGGTGTTCCAGTGGATAAATGCGTACCTAAGTAATAGGAAGCAGAGGTTTACTGTGAGGGGTGAGAATTAAAATTAGAGGGGTCAGAATTAGGCGCAGTCACCAGCGGTGTCCCACAGGGTTGTGTACACGAACCCATCGTGTTTCTGATACGTAAATGATATTCCAGAGGGTATAGACTCATTCCTCTCAATGTTTGCTGACGATGCCAAAATTAAAGAGAAGGATTAGGATAGCATGAGGCTACAAGATGATCTAGACAAACTAAGAAATGGTCCAACAAATGGCTTACCCGAATATATGTAATAATAATAAAGACAGTTGTAAGGAGCAAGAGTCCTGATACAAGGTACCATTTGGGAGATTAAATCCTTCAAGAATATGGATGAAAGATCGTGGAGTTGACATCACATCGGACCTGTGCCCTGAAGCCCCACATCAACAAGATATCATCAACGGGCTATGCTAGGTAGGCCAATATATGAACTGCCTTTAGAAACTTGAGTTAGAAACTACTTAGAACCTAATATAACACGTATGTCAGACCAATCCTGGAGTATGCAGCTTAAGCATGGAAACTGTATCTAGTCAAGCAGAAGACTAAATTGGAATAGGTCCAGAAGTTTGCCACCAGACTAGTATACGAACTGACGGCATGAGCTACGATTAAAGACTAATGAGAACAAAACCTCACGTTGCTGGAAGAAAGAAGAGTTAGGGGAGACGTGGTCAACACATACAAGATTATCAGAAGAATTGATAGAGTAGATAAAAACGGTTTATTTAACGCCGGTGGTACACGTACAAGGGGACACAAGTGGAAACTCAGTTCTCATGAGTCCTAGAGACGTTAAAAAGATTTGTGTTAGTATCATATAGTTAATAAATGAAATGCATTAGGCGGTGATGTGGTGGAAGCTGACTCCATACACAGTCTCAAATGTAGATATGATGAGCCCAATAGAATCAGGAACCTGTACACCAGTTGATTGATGGTAGAGAGGCGGGACTAAAGAACCAAAGCTCAACCCCTGCAAGCACAGTTATGTGACTACAACTAGGTGAGTATGCACACACATAACAAAAACAATATATATATTCTTTAGGCATGTATATTTATTGCACTAGTTTATCGCACCATTAATCCGGAGGAAAACTGTATGCATTTGGTATTTATATAATTTTATTTTAGGGGTAAAAAGTAAATTTATTCTTCCAGTACGACTATTTTTTTATCGCTTAGATATTGAAAACCCAAACCTTGGTAAAACCATTTTACTGATCATAAAGCAGCCGACACAGTGCAGCCGGCTGACAGTAGTGGCAACACTGAGGGTCATATCCCCGCCTCCAGGGCTCACTCCCTGCTGATCTGCTCATCCTCACTACATTTCCTTGATGTCCGCACGTAAGGATTAGTAATTCCTATTGGTGCAGACTATTCACTTTATTGTGTACGTATATCATCAATGTCATACATTAAAGAATCTTCATTCCTCCAGTTATTATCGAAAATATATGATCTTATAAAATTTACACTTCAGCATCATGTTAGTGGAATTAAAAATAATATTATGCATAGCCCTAACCTACACAGGGAGTTGCATAGAGAGACAAACAGACTGATTGGTTTTCATATTTAATACACATGAAAAGTATAATTTCACACATATAGAAAAGCATATAATCTTATCATGCCCCAACATAATTATGCAATTTTTATAAACCATAGACAAGTAAATTTCCAGCAAATCAACATATTCACACACACAGAGCTTTGGTGTAGCTTTGCTACTAAGAGAAGGTTGGAGTTTCGAAGAGATGGTAATTCAGAACTGTGAAGGTTTCAGTGACTACATATCAGGCACCATAGCAACTGGAGGACAGAAAATTATAGCAGTAGTCACATATAACCCCCCACCGAATGACAGAAGACCCAGACAGGAATATAATAGAAACAACTTGGCCACCATCAATATAATAGAGAGAGCAGCTTCTGTGGCTAGCAGGAACGGATCCAGGCTACTAATCATGAGAGACTTCAACCATGGGAAGATAGATTGGGGGAACAGAGACCCACATGGAGGCCCAGACACATGGAGAGCTAAGCTGCTGGATGTGGCAACAAGAAGCTTTCTAAGTCAACACGTCATGGGAACCGACAAGAACGAGAGGAGGGGATGAACCAGCCTTGCTTGATCTGATATTTACCCTAAATGAGTCGGATATAAGGGAAGTTAAGTTGGAAGCCCCTTGGAAATGAGTGATCATAGTGTATTGAGCTTTGAGTACTAAGCTAAGCTAAGCTAAGCTAGAGCTAGGAATTATCACCCCCAAAAAAGAACTGGGAAACAAAGGGCTGGCGTACCGAAAGGGAAACTATGAGGAAATGAATAAATTCTTATGGGATGGATATACATTGGGACACAGAACTCGGAACCAAGTCCGTACAAGACATGATTGACTATGTCACCCAAAAATGTCAGGAGGCTGTAAGCAGGTTTGTCCCAGCCCGACAGGAAAAAACAGAGAAGCAAAGGAAGAATCCGTGGTTTAATAGGGAATGTATGAAAGCAAAGGAGCTGAACAAAAGGGCATGGAGGAACTTCCGTAATAACAGAACACCAGAAAGTAGAGAGAGATACCAGAGAACCAGGAACGAGTATGTTAGTGTGAGAAGAGCAGCTGAGAAAAGGTATGAAAATGATATAGCTAATAAAGCCAAGACCGAACCAAAGCTACTACACAGTCACATCAGGAGGAAGTCAACAGTGAAGGAACAGGTGATGAAACTTAGGGTGGGCGAGGACAGGTACACGGAGAATGACAAAGAGGTGTGTGAAGAACTCAACAAAAGGTTCCAGGAGGTCTTTACAATAGAACAGGGAGAAGTCACGGCGCTAGGAGAGGTGGCAGCAAACCAGGTGACCTTGGAAAGGTTCGAAGCTACAAGAGATGAGGTCAAGAAGCACCTTTTGGAGCTGGATGTGAGAAAAGCTGTTGGGCCGGTTGGAATCTCACCATGGGAATTGAAAGAGTGTGCAGGAGCACTTTGCTTGCCACTCTCCATAATGTATAGTAGGTCACTGGAAACGGGAGACCTACCAGAAATATGGAAGACTGCTAATGTAGTACCAATATTTAAAAAGGGTGACAGACAAGAGGCACTGAACTACAGGCCAGTGTCCTTAACCTGTATACCATGCAAGGTGATGGAGAAGATTGTGAGAAAAAACCTAGTAATAAATCTGGAGAGAAGAGACTTCGTGACAACCCATCAACATGGGTTCAGGGAGGGTAAATCTTGCCTTACAGGCTTGATAGAATTCTACGATCAGTTGACAAAGATTAAGCAAGAAAGAGAAGGATGGGCAGACTGCATTTTTTTGGACTGCCGGAAAGCCTTTGACACAGTACCCCATAAGAGGTTGATGCATAAGCTGGAGAAACAGGCAGGAGTAACTGGTAGGGCGCTCCAGTGGATAAGGGAGTACCTAAGCAATAGGAAGCAGAGAGTTATAGTGAGGGGTGAGACCTCAGAATGGCGTGAAGTCACCAGTGGAGTCCCACAGGGCTCTGTACTTGGACCTGTCCTGTTTCTGATATACGTAAATGGTTTATATGGTCTATAAAATGGTCTATACCCAGAGGGTATAGACTCATTCCTCTCAATGTTTGCTGACGACGCCAAAATTATGAGAAGGATTAAGACAGAGGAGGACAGCTTGAGGCTTTAAGAAGACCTGGACAAGCTGCAGGAATGGTCAAACAAATGGCTGTTAGAGTTTAACCCAAGTAAATGTAATGTAATGAAGATAGGGGTAGGGAGCAGGAGACCAGATACAAGATATCACTTGGGAGATGAAATACTTCAAGAGTCAGAGAGAGAAAAAGACCTGGGGGTTGATATCACGCCAGACCTGTCCCCTGAAGCTCATGTCAAAAGGATAACATCAGCAGCATATGCCAGGTTGGCTAACATAAGAACGGCCTTTAGAAACTTGTGTAAGGAATCTTTCAGAACATTATATACCACATAAGTCAGACCAATCCTGAAGTATGCGGCTCCAGCATGGAGTCCATATCTAGTCAAGCATAAGACTAAACTGGAAAAGGTTCAAAGGTTTGCCACCAGACTAGTACCCGAGCTGAGAGGTATGAGCTACGAGGAGAAACTACGGGAATTGAACCTCACTTCGTTGGAAGACAGAAGAGTTAGGGGGGACATGATCACCATATTCAAGATTCTGAAGGGAATCGACAGGGTAGATAAAGACAGGCTATTTAACACAAGGGGCACTAGGGGACACAGGTGGAAACTGAGTGCCCAAATGAGCCACAGAGATATTAGAAAGAACTTTTTTAGTGTCAGAGTGGTTGACAAAAGGAATGCATTAGGAAGTAATGTGGTGGAGGCTGACTCCATACACAGTTTCAAGTGTAGATTTGATAGAGCCCAATAGGCTCAGGAACCTGTACACCTGTTGATTGACGGTTGAGAGGCGGGACCAAAGAGCCAGAGCTTAACCCCCGCAAGCACAACTAGGTGAGTACACACACACACACACACACACACACACACACACACACACACACACACACACACACACACACACACACACACACACACACACACACACACACACACACACACACACACACACACACACACACACACACACACACACACACACACACACACACACACACACACACACACACACACACACACACACACACACACACACACACACACACACACACACACACACACACACACACACACACACACACACACACACACACACACACACACACACACACACACAGTAGTATTGGGTGATTGAGGAAGAGGATAGGTTCACTGTGGAGAAGATGGGTTCAGGAAATTTGTAGAGAAGAGGGACAAGTGAATGGATAGATGATCTAATCCATAAGGGGATTAAAAGCGAGGTCTTTCAATATCTTGGTATATCTTGAGGTTATCTTGAGATGATTTCGGGGCTTTAGTGTCCCCGCGGCCCAACCTCCTCGACCAGGCCTCCACCCGGAAGCAGCCCGTGACAGCTGACTAACACCCAGGTACCTATTTTACTGCTAGGTAACAATGGCATAGGGTGAAAGAAACTCTGCCCATTGCTTCTCGCCGGCGCCTGGGATCGAACCAACAGGACCACAGGATCACAAGTCTAGCGTGCTGTCCACTCGGCCGACCGGCTCCCTAAAGATACAGGACGAGGTTCAAAGACTCAAACAAGAGTTTATGGATTATATTCAAGAGGAAATCTCGAAGAGCAGGGTAGAATGGCAAGGAGAAATATCTAGGCTTACTAATGAATTTGGCACTAATAAGGGAAGCTTGGCAAGGGAAGGGGGAGTAGTAGTAGGTAGAGTAGCGGGAGTGGGAGGGGTGGGGGTCAGCCAGGGAGGGGGCCACCAGCATGACCCTGAACTGAGAAAGAGGACAATCATAATCCATGGATTACTTGAAGCCAGGGCACCATCGAGGCAGGAAAGGATGGAGATTGAGGATTTGGAGCTATAGGGGATCTTGAGAGACATGAGAGCCCAGATGGCAGGGAATGAGGTGCAAGTTCAACGACGCATTGGACCATACAACTGTAACAGGAAACGACCTGTCCTGGTACAGTTCACTAACGAAGAGGCAGTGGATTACATACTGCATCACAAACACCTACTCAGAGATAGCGAAAATTACTACAACGTATATATTGACAAATTCATGACGAAGGAGGAACAGATTGCCCACAGAGCAAGCAAACAACAGTACGACTCTTCCCATTTGAGCGCAGCTACACACCCCAGTGCTAAACCACCCCATGCTAACCAGCTCACACCTGCTTCTCAGGTCACCCCTTCCCCAAATCAGCTGCCCCTGCTTATCTCCCCTACACATCCCTTGACCCCTCTGACCCCACTGGAGTCAAATTCATCGCACATTCCAAGGACCCCCTCATCACCTCAACCCCCAAAACCCGTCCAGCCCTCATCCCCTCAAACCCCAAAACCCACCCAGCTCTCATCCCCTCAACCCCCAAAACCCATCCAGACCTCATCCCCTCAACCCCAAGAACCCACCCAGACCTCATCCCCTCAACACCCAAAGCCTACCCAGCCCTCACCCCTCCTCATCCCCTCTCCTTCCATGTGACCCCCCACCCTTGCGAGGGGGTGGGAGGTTCACCCCACCCCCTCTATCCTTCCCCCTCCCAACCTCTCAACCTCTATCTGTCTCCCAACCTTACACTATCTCCCAATCCCTCTATGCCCTCCCTAATCTTCAGACCCAGTATGCCCTTCCTACTCCATACCTACCTACCCAGGCCCTACCCCAGACCCTCCTACCTACCTTCCTAGAAGCCCAGCCCCCAGTAGCCCCCAACTCTTTCTGAACACCCCCCTCCTGAACTCTTTCACCCCCCATACACCCCCGGACCCCCCAGACACCCCCCGGATCCCCCCGGACATCCCCCGGACCCTCCCCGCCCCCAGTCATCCCCCAGACACCCCCCAGATCCCCCAGATCCCCCCTGCCCCCAGTCACCCCCAGACATCCCCCAGATCCCCCCAGACCCCCAGAGAAAGGGAGAACTCTGGTACAAGAGTTTCCATGAAGAATCTCAAGGTTTGGTACACCAATGCTGATGGGGTATCTAATAAAGCAGAAGAGATAAAAGAAAGAGTGAGTGAAGCAGAGTCTGACATAGTTGCAATTGTGGAAACTAAAATTAATGACATGATCTCAGATGCAATCTTTCCTGAAGGGTACCAGGTGATACGAAAAGAGAGGACACAGAGACAGGGAGGGGGAGTAGCACTCCTAATAAAGCGGAAATGGAAGTTTGAAGACCTGGGAAATCGAGTTACCAATGAGTGCACAAGCTTCATACATGGAACTCTGACAGTAGATGGGAGGAAGATTGTGATCCTGGTAATCTACAATCCCCCACCAAACAGTAGAAGACCCAGGCAGGAGTATGATGACAACAACAAAGCATGTATAGATGAACTGCAGAAGGCAGCAACACTAGCCCACAGAATGAGAGCGAAGCTGCTGATCATGGGGGACCTAAATCATGGAGAGATAAATTGGGAATCAAGGAATCCCCATGGAGGGGACGAAACGTGGGGAGCAAAATTAGTAGATGTTATAGACAGGAATTTCCTGACACAACATGTGAAGGAAGACACAAGGGAAAGAGGAGGAGATGCACCGAGCCTATTAGACCTGATTTTCACCCAGAACGTAGAAGATATCGAGAATTTAGAGCATGAAATACCTCTAGGGGCCAGTGACCATTGTGTCCTAGTCTTTGACTACATGATGGAATTCAAACTTATGACCATGGGACAAGAGATCTGGGAAAGGAGAGCTGACTACAGGAAAGGGGACTATATGAGGATAAGGGACTATCTGGGTGAAGTGCAGTGGGAGGAAGAAATTAGAGGAAAAACAGTCCAAGATATGATGGACCTAGTCATACAGAAATGCCAGGAGGCCGAAGAGAGATTTATACCAACGGTAAAGGGAAAAAATAAGAAGGAATATAATAACCCATGGTTTAATAGACAGTGTCAGGAAGCAAAAATGGCCAGCAGACGGGAGTGGAGGAAGTACAGAAGACAAAGAACAGAGGACAACAGAAGCAGATACAACAGAGCTAGGAACGATTACATTAACATAAGACGAACATCGGAAAGGGACTATGAGAACGATATTGCAATCAAAGCGAAAAAACAACCTAAGTTACTACACAGTCATATAAGAAGAAAAATGTCGGTGAACGACCAAGTGACAAGACTAAGGAAGACAGAGGGGACATATACTGAAAGTGACAAGGAAATCTGCGAGGCACTGAATGCCAGTTTCCATGGAGTGTTCACTACCGAGCCTGAGCAGCTCCCATTGTTGGAAGGGGTTACCCTAGATGAAAGACTATCAGATATAGAGGTGACAGCAGAGGAGGTAATGAAACAGTTGACAACTCTAGATGCAACTAAAGCAGTTGGACCAGACAAAGTATCACCGTGGATACTAAAAGAAGCAGCACAGGCCCTCAGCGTGCCTCTGGCAATGATCTTTAATGAGTCACTTATGTCAGGAGAATTGCCCAGATGCTGGAAGAAGGCAAATGTCGTGCCGATCTTCAAGAAAGGAGATAGGGAGGAGGCACTTAACTATAGACCTGTATCACTGACAAGCATCCCCTGTAAAATACTGGAAAGAATAATTAGGCTACGACTGGTTGCACACCTGGAGAACATTAGGTTTGTGAGCAAACATCAATATGGGTTCTGGACAGGGAAATCGTGCCTAACAAACCTTCTGGAATTCTATGATAAAATAACGAGGATAAGACAAGACAGAGATGGTTGGGCAGACTGCATATTTCTGGACTGCCAAAAAGCCTTTGATACAGTACCGCACATGAGACTGCTGTTCAAGCTCGAGAGGCAGGCGGGGGTGGGGGGAAAGGTCCTAGCATGGATAAGGAACTACCTAACAGGAAGGAGCCAAAGAGTTATGGTAAGGGGCGAGAAGTCGGACTGGCGAACAGTAACAAGTGGAGTACCACAAGGATCGGTGCTGGGACCAATTCTATTTCTTGTATATGTTAACGACATGTTTACAGGCGTAGAGTCCTACATGTCGATGTTTGC
>NW_025574581.1:0-15799 GCF_020424385.1 Procambarus clarkii | reverse complement strand
TGGAGTACACGTGGGTGTTGTTCCAGTGGTGGAGTACACGTGGGTGTTGTTCCAGTGGTGGAGTACACGTGAGTGTTGTTCCAGTGGTGGAGTACACGTGGGTGTTGTTCCAGTGGTGGAGTACACGTGAGTGTTGTTCCAGTGGTGGAGTACACGTGGGTGTCTCACCAGTGGTGGAGTACACGTGGGTGTTGTTCCAGTGGTGGAGTACACGTGGGTGTTGTTCCAGTGGTGGAGTACACGTGGGTGTTGTTCCAGTGGTGGAGTACACGAGGGTGTTGTTCCAGTGGTGGAGTACACGTGTTTGTGTTCCAGTGGTGGAGTACACGAGGGTGTGTTCCAGTGGTGGAGTACACGTGGGTGTGTTCCAGTGGTGGAGTACACGAGGGTGTGTTCCAGTGGTGGAGTACACGTGGGTGTGTTCCAGTGGTGGAGTACACGTGGGTGTGTTCCAGTGGTGGAGTACACGAGGGTGTGTTCCAGTGGTGGAGTACACGTGGGTGTGTTCCAGTGGTGGAGTACACGTGGGTGTGTTCCAGTGGTGGAGTACACGTGGGTGTGTTCCAGTGGTGGAGTACACGTGGGTGTGTTCCAGTGGTGGAGTACACGTGGGTGTGTTCCAGTGGTGGAGTACACGTGGGTGTGTTCCAGTGGTGGAGTACACGTGGGTGTTGTTCCAGTGGTGGAGTACACGTGGGTGTTGTTCCAGTGGTGGAGTACACGTGGGTGTTGTTCCAGTGGTGGAGTACATGTGGGTGTTGTTCCAGTGGTGGAGTACACGTGGGTGTTGTTCCAGTGGTGGAGTACACGTGGGTGTTGTTCCAGTGGTGGAGTACACGTGGGTGTTGTTCCAGTGGTGGAGTACACGTGGGTGTTGTTCCAGTGGTGGAGTACACGTGGGTGTGTTCCAGTGGTGGAGTACACGTGGGTGTTGTTCCAGTGGTGGAGTACACGTGGGTGTTGTTCCAGTGGTGGAGTACACGTGGGTGTTGTTCCAGTGGTGGAGTACACGTGGGTGTGTTTCAGTGGTGGAGTACACGTGGGTGTTGTTCCAGTGGTGGAGTACACGTGGGTGTTGTTCCAGTGGTGGAGTACACGTGGGTGTTGTTCCAGTGGTGGAGTACACGTGGGTGTGTTCCAGTGGTGGAGTACACGTGGGTGTTGTTCCAGTGGTGGAGTACACGTGGGTGTTGTTCCAGTGGTGGAGTACACGTGGGTGTTGTTCCAGTGGTGGAGTACACGTGGGTGTTGTTCCAGTGGTGGAGTACACGTGAGTGTTGTTCCAGTGGTGGAGTACACGTGGGTGTTGTTCCAGTGGTGGAGTACACGTGGGTGTTGTTCCAGTGGTGGAGTACACGTGGGTGTGTTCCAGTGGTGGAGTACACGTGGGTGTTGTTCCAGTGGTGGAGTACACGTGGGTGTTGTTCCAGTGGTGGAGTACACGTGGGTGTGTTCCAGTACTTCAACTTACCATAACACAAAAGCATTGAAAAAATAGTGTATGTATATATATATATATATATATATATATATATATATATATATATATATATATATATATATATATATATATATATATATATATATATATTATTTATTTATTTATTTATTGCAAACAAGCTTGAATTGTCCCAAAGTCAATATGTAACTGAAAATTCCACACCCGAGAAGGATTCGAACCCAGACAGGTAGGAGCAGTGTGTACCTTGGTGTACCTGGTTCATTAACCGCTTGTCCACACTGATGCCCACACCCCGTTATTCTGGGGTGCGGAGTTCTCAGTGGCATATTGGCTTGGGGACTGTTCTAGCTTGTTCACATTTGTGTTGCTCACGTGGCCCCACCAAGTGAGGTGATTCGATGAAATAACTATGCCCAAGCTTGCCACCGAGAGCTGTCGGGTGTTGGGTACATAAGTTCTCTCGACTTCCAACATTTTTGTACATTCAATGTGGTCAAGTGGTTAAGGTACCAGGTACACAAAGGTACACAGTGCTCCTAGCTGTCTGGGTCCGAATCCCTCTGGGGGTCTGGAATTTTTATGTGTATATATATTATATCATATTCTGTATTGATTATTTTTTGTTTAGGGCTAAAGAGGCATTTGACAGGTGCCCTCAAAAGTCACACGAGACAAGCCCATGACATCACCCTAACAAGAGAAATGCTGAATAAAAATACTTGTATAATAGACACAACCCAAGATGTAAGAAGATTACAAATTTTTGATCACTCTACATAAAAATAGAACAACCCACCATAATTACCCATATTATACAACTATTCACTCTACCCACCACGAGAGTAAGAACAAGACCGGAACATGAAGATGCCACCATAGAGGACACTGCCCAACATGCTACGCCCAATACATCTGATTAATCTTTGTATGTGAATCGTACCCCATTTTCACCTCTTTCTCCAAACTTTAACGCCTTACTTTTCTTCCCTTTACGCCTTATTCTTGACCTTATTCTATTATTTGTATTGATCTACTTGTCTACACCTGACCCCCTAATGGAATAAATCCAATATGCCCTGTACTTTCCTATCACTTGAGAATGAACCATGTAGGTTCGAAACGTGTATTTTTATAATAAGTGTAATACATTCTACAGTTATTTATCTCTTTTTTCTTCACCTCGAACGAAGATGACTTTTGGAGAACTCCTCTTACAATTACACCAAGCTGCAAGAGCACTAGTCATATAAGAAAAATAATTAATACAGAATAAGCTGCCATATTCGATGAAAAATGTATATATATATATATATATATATATATATATATATATATATATATATATATATATATATATATATATATATATATATATATATATATATATTATTATGCTGGCAGAGCTCCTCCTTGTCTCATCATCCTTGCGCCAGGTATGGAGTCTGTGACAGCTGGTGTCAGCATCCCTGCGCCAGGTATGGAGGTACAGACAGCTGGTGTCATCATCCCTGCGCCAGGTATGGAGGTACAGACAGCTGGTGTCATCATCCCTGCGCCAGGTATGGAGGTACAGACAGCTGGTGTCATCATCCCTGCGCCAGGTATGGAGGTACAGACAGCTGGTGTCATCATCCCTGCGCCAGGTATGGAGGAACAGACAGCTGGTGTCATCATCCCTGCTGCCAGGTATGGAGGTACAGACAGCTGGTGTCATCATCCCTGCGCCAGGTATGGAGGTACAGACAGCTGGTGTCATCATCCCTGCGCCAGGTATGGTGGTACAGACAGCTGGTGTCATCATCCCTGCGCCAGGTATGGAGGTACAGACAGCTGGTGTCATCATCCCTGCGCCAGGTATGGTGGTACAGACAGCTGGTGTCATCATCCCTGCGCCAGGTATGGAGGAACAGACAGCTGGTGTCATCATCCCTGCGCCAGGTATGGAGGTACAGACAGCTGGTGTCATCATCCCTGCGCCAGGTATGGAGGTACAGGCAGCTGGTGTCATCATCCCTGCGCCAGGTATGGTGTGTGTGACAGCTGGTGTCATCATCCCTGCGCCAGGTATGGAGGTACAGACAGCTGGTGTCATCATCCCTGCGCCAGGTATGGAGGTACAGACAGCTGGTGTCATCATCCCTGCGCCAGGTATGGTGGTACAGACAGCTGGTGTCATCATCCCTGCGCCAGGTATGGAGAGTGTGACAGCTGGTGTCATCATCCCTGCGCCAGGTATGGAGGTACAGACAGCTGGTGTCATCATCCCTGCGCCAGGTATGGTGGTACAGATAGCTGGTGTCATCATCCCTGAGCCAGGTATGGAGTGTGTGACAGCTGGTGTCAGCATCCCTGCGCCAGGTATGGTGGTACAGACAGCTGGTGTCATCATCCCTGCGCCAGGTATGGTGTGTGTGACAGCTGGTGTCATCATCCCTGCGCCAGGTATGGTGGTACAGACAGCTGGTGTCATCATCCCTGCGCCAGGTATGGAGAGTGTGACAGCTGGTGTCATCATCCCTGCACCAGGTATGGAGGTACAGACAGCTGGTGTCACCATCCCTGCGCCAGGTATGGAGTGTGTGACAGCTGGTGTCATCATCCCTGCGCCAGGTATGGAGAGTGTGACAGCTGGTGTCATCATCCCTGCGCCAGGTATGGAAGTACATACAGCTGGTATCATCATCCCTGCGCCAGGTATGGAGAGTGTGACAGCTGGTGTCACCATCCCTGCGCCAGGTATGGAGGAACAGACAGCTGGTGTCATCATCCCTGCGCCAGGTATGGAAGTACAGACAGCTGGTGTCATCATCCCTGCGCCAGGTATGGAGGTACAGACAGCTGGTGTCATCATCCCTGCGCCAGGTATGGAGGAACAGACAGCTGGTGTCATCATCCCTGCGCCAGGTATGGAGGAACAGACAGCTGGTGTCATCATCCCTGCGCCAGGTATGGAGGTACAGACAGCTGGTGTCATCATCCCTGCGCCAGGTATGGAGGAACAGACAGCTGGTGTCATCATCCCTGCGCCAGGTATGGAGGTGTACAGACACTCATCATCCTTGCGCCAGGTATGGAGTGTGTGACAGCTGGTGTCATCATCCCTGCGCCAGGTATGGAGAGTGTGACAGCTGGTGTCATCATCCCTGCGCCAGGTATGGAGTGTGTGACAGCTGGTGTCACCATCCCTGCGCCAGGTATGGAGTCTGTGACAGCTGGTGTCACCATCCCTGCGCCAGGTATGGAGAGTGTGACAGCTGGTGTCATCATCCCTGCGCCAGGTATGGAGAGTGTGACAGCTGGTGTCATCATCCCTGCGCCAGGTATGGAGTGTGTGACAGCTGGTGTCATCATCCCTGCGCCAGGTATGGAGAGTGTGACAGCTGGTGTCATCATCCCTGCGCCAGGTATGGAGTGTGTGACAGCTGGTGTCACCATCCCTGCGCCAGGTATGGAGTCTGTGACAGCTGGTGTCACCATCCCTGCGCCAGGTATGGAGAGTGTGACAGCTGGTGTCATCATCCCTGCGCCAGGTATGGAGACAGCTGGTGTCATCAGCGCCAGGTATGGAGGTGCTGGTGTCATCATCCCTGCGCCAGGTATGGAGGTATGTGTGACAGCTGGTGTCATCATCCCTGCGCCAGGTATGGAGAGTGTGACAGCTGGTGTCATCATCCCTGCGCCAGGTATGGAGAGTGTGACAGCTGGTGTCATCATCCCTGCGCCAGGTATGGAGAGTGTGACAGCTGGTGTCATCATCCCTGCGCCAGGTATGGAGAGTGTGACAGCTGGTGTCATCATCCCTGCGCCAGGTATGGAGAGTGTGACAGCTGGTGTCATCATCCCTGCGCCAAGTATGGAGAGTGTGACAGCTGGTGTCATCATCCCTGCGCCAAGTATGGAGAGTGAGTCAACTGGATGCTGCATAAAACTCTCCTAAACCTTCCCAAGCTCATGATTCTATCTGAAAATAGTTGTCAAAAACATGACGATATAAAAAAAAGTTCAAATATTGATTAAAAAAGTCCAAAAAAATTTCGAATTGAACGGACTCAATTATAAATAAATGTTTATAATTGTCAGAAACAGTCCTGGTCCTGACTGAGGGCTCTATATACATGTGAACAAGTTATAAGTGATGCAAGTTAGATATATATCAACATACATAAGGAGCCCGTGTCACTCCAAAGTTATTTTTTATGTACATTTTGGTCTTTATTTTAAAGAAATCTGTCAACGTTGCATTCTTTTAAGTCTCAAGAAAATCTGGTAATAATAGCGAGTTGCTAACTAGTATTTTTCATGCTCTGAAAGCATAAAATATAAGATAAATATAATACAAAGTATTAGAAAGTATTAGAAAGAATATACAAAGTCAAGTTATATAATTATAAATAACATTCTTGAGGACTTGAGGCGCGGTATTTTTGCCGGGAAAATTCAAATATCAAAACACTGTTTTCTTTAAGGTTTTCAGGAACTTTTCCGACAGTTTCCATCGGATTTTGATGAAATTTTCAAACATGACAAAAATCAAGAAATTTTTGCAATTCACTTTCAGGTAATTATGAACATAATAATTTTTTTTTAATTAAGGTGTATGTTTATTTTAAAAAACAACAACAAAAAGAATGCCGAGTATTTAAAAACATAAATTAGTCAACTACAGAACTTTGGTCTTTCCAATGACATCAGAACAACTTTCCAGATTCCCGCCCGAAGGTCGGCCATCTTGGCGCGCGGATTGAACGCTCCTGGCTGGACTTTCTTTCCACACTTTATCTGGAGCTCATCTTTGAATTCAGCTGGCTTCTTTGGGCCAGTGTTTGCTCACTGCAGCTACCCAGGGGCTCACAGCACCGGGGTAGGCCGGAGCCTCCCTAATGGACGCCTCCCCGAGTGGGGGCGCCATGGATGTTGACAGCAAGTCCCAGAGAGGAAAACATCTGTTGGAAAATGAGTCGGCTGATGCTGCCCCAGAACGAGATGCTAAGAGGATGTCTTCGCCTTTAGAAGACCGTAGTCTTGTGGTACCCCATTCCTCGTTTGTGGTTGTCCTAATCCAGTCAGAATCAGGTCAGTGCGTGTTTGCTAATCCTCGTACCTTAGATGTAGCAATTGAGGCTTCGGTATTGTGGCAATATTGCCTGCCCAGGTATGTATATGCCCAGGTATGCCCGAGACCATACGTACACTGGGTAGGGGTGCAGCACTGAAGCTACACATTAGAAAAGAGGCTCTATCACACATCCGTGTATCCGACATTATTAAGTTGGGGAACTGGCCTGTCAGGTGCCAACAGGTATTGTCACAGGAGGAGTCTCGGGCCCGGTATGGAAAGATTGGCCTAATTGACCAGAGTGTTGATGTGGATGACATCCAGGCCGCTCTGCAGGTGTTAGGGGGTGCATCAGCGGGATTATTGGAAGTTACCAGGATTCGCAGAGCAGCAAGGCCGACATCAATGGTCCGTGTAAAGTTCGATGGGCACCTCCCTGACCGGGTGGCACTACACAGGACCTCGTATCAGGTCCAGCCCTACAACTTCCCTGTGTTACGATGTTATGCTTGTCATCTATTGAGCCACAGTCGCCTGACATGCCGTAATGCAGCACGTTGTGCAAACTGCGGCAAAACAGGCCATTCAGACAGAGATAACGGTGGGTGCTCTGCTGCACCTCGCTGCTTTTTATGCTATGGCCATCATAAGGTTACGACCAAGAGTTGCCCTGTATATCTTGAGGCCCTCCAGTTGGACATCGATCTTAAAACAGCGGGGACCTCTCGACAAGAGCTGTTCCAGAGGCTGCGTGCCCTCAATCAGCCTATCGCTTCTTCTCGCCTCCAGGTTCCCCCTGGTCGGGCCTCTTCACAAGTAGGAACTAGCAGACGCTCTTGCCTGTGCCAGTCACATGCCTCATACGCCCAGGTTGTCGTGACGCTGAACCCCGGTTCATTCCGAACACAGCGATTACACAACACATAACACCTTGCCTCAGCAACCGTACCCACCACCGTGTACTCCTACACACACCAGACCCTTGAGGCATACCACTAGGTTTGTACTGGAACACAATGAGTGAACATATGGAAGGTATTTAAAGGCCGTCGGGTTTTGTCATTTAATTACAAAGAATAGACTCTGACAATTAATAACATATTAACATACTCTATTAGGTAAATACACTTCCAATACCCATAGACCACTTGACCTCCGCGGTCACCACTTGCACTCATAACTTCCGCCTAAGTCCCTAATACGGAATGATTACTACAACGCTCCACACCCGGTTAGTCTTTCATTCAATACTCACATACTGCAGACTTAACTTGGTCACTAAGATCACACCAGGCTCTCGCATAGCTGTCTGCTACACTTCGCTGCTGCCACAAACGGAGACCTCGGAGGACTTGCCAGTTCCACTCCCACAACAAGACTGCCTTTAGCCAACCATGGCCTCAAACATTTCACCACGCCTCTCAAGGAAGGTATAATCCGATTAACCTTATCCCTAGAAGCCTGAGTCCTCTTTCCAGGAATTATTAATTAGGCTAAGCAGCTGCGGTCTTAATCCCTTGACCTTTCTTAGATATGTGATCCATAGTCTATCTACTTAACATGTACTTCCAATCATCATTCGTTAAGTGTTGTAGTAATGATCCTCTAGCTAATAATTCCTACTAACTTGTGGACTACAACACCACTCCCCTCCTTAAACACGCATATGTCCCCATATGCATCACTGCAATGGTTCCATTAGTGCAAGGACCTGGAGGATGCACCCACCATATATGTACAACTAAAAAATCATCCAATAAGTTCATCATACACCCGATGAAATAAATTAAAATTTTCCCCGACATGACTCACAACACTTCTCCAACATATACATTATATTCACATCATAGCACAGGTAAAATAGTCTGTAATAATTTTTCCCATCTCCAACAATGCACATATACCTAAACTGCTGACATATAATTACATACAAACATAACCATAAAATTACGTGGACCAGAATGCTGGCACTTAAACAGAAATGACACTAGTCATTAATATATACACAACACATATATATCTAAGGTTCTTCATCCTTAGTAATAAGTTAATAACAATTTAACATCTTGCCCTGTACTGTTGACATAAGGGCTTACAATGATCACACAATGTTTCACTGGCCTCCTCCACAATTGGCAGCATCACTTCTCTTGTCTTCGTGTCCCATGGTTGCTAGGTCATAGATCCTCCATGACCCAGACAAAACCCAGGCTGTCCAGCCTGGTGAATGTTGTCAATGGCCCATCGTTGCTCTGAGCTAACGTGATCCTGGCCTCCAGAGCAACGGAGATTCCTACCCCAAGGTCATGTTCCCTCGGGTCTGTGCTGACGTCTCGTTCCAGGGCACCAACCCCAGAACGCTGTAGATACCGCACAGCTCTCTGGTCATCCTTCCTTGCTGTGCTCACCACAGCTGTAGCACATTACTCTAGGCCCATCTGCCCAGAGTGTGTCCACCTTTATCCACACCTTCCCGACCGCTGCACCAGCAAAATATTCCCTCGGAGCCCCCTGGCTCGATCACATTATTACATAACCCCCTCGGCTCCTTACTCTCTCCCCGTATATAGCCTGAGCACAGCTGCAAAACCATTGCAGCTGGCCCTTATCCCTGCTTTGATGTCAGGGGGCGAATTTCGCCTATAACGTCACGATGGCTTCACTTCCTCCCCCCTTTTTTTCTAGAATTACTGAGTGTAGCCTCATAGCTTCCCTTCTACTCTACCTGAAGCTCTGTGACATGATCCCGGAGGACCTTCTCAAGCCTAACACTCAGTAATGGTGCCGATGAGGTAATATACAGTATATACATGCACATACATTATCACAATAAATACCTCATTAACATAATTTCCAACTTATGTCACTAAAACATCATACTGCCACTGGCTCGCCTCTAGCGAGATTCCTGTGACAACTTAATAAGAAATTAGTATATCTACTTCGCTCGCCCACTGCAACCACCAACACCTGAAATTTTGAAATTCTACCTTGTAATCTTATCCATAAGACTTACCCACTCCGACATAATTAATGAAAATTTTAATGAGAATAATGAATTTTTATTAGTCTTTTATGAGTTTTGCTAGATATATCGACTTGGCTCGCCTACTGCAGCCACCAACTCTTGCAATTATCCACATTTCATCTTATCCACAAGACTTACCCACTCCGACACACCATTACCTCTGGTCATCCCAACCACTGATGACCTCAATATAACGCCATACATCCCTACAACCACTTCCTGCGTCCTAACGCACCGACCTTGCTACGCCAATACTCACCTTACCGACCACTACCTGGCGCTCCTGCGCCACCATATTCTCCACAACACCACACTCCATACCAGGCTTCCAAACGCCACTACACTACACCACCCAATGGCGTCCCCCAACGCCCTCAACACAACACCCGGCGTCCCCAACACAACACACGGCGTCCCCAACGCCCTCAACACAACACACGGCATCCCCAACGCCCTCAACACAACACACGGCGTCCCCAACGCCCTCAACACAACACACGGCGTCCCCAACGCCCTCAACACAACACACGGCGTCCCCAACGCCCTCAACACAACACCCGGCGTCCCCGACGCCCTCAACACAACACCCGGTGTCCCCAACGCCCTCAACACAACACACGGCGTCCCCAACGCCCTCAACACAACACACGGCGTTACAATTACCAGTAATGCTACACTTGCTACACCTTGGCGCTACAATGCCAACAAAGTCATGCACTATACTACATCCATAATATCAACAGTCAAAACATGCACATTTCACTACAGTAATTACTATGCTGGCGTCTAATAAGCCACTACACATGCATTACAATACTCACCCCTCGTCCAACCGCCAATATACAACCATGCACTGCCCGGCGTCCAAACGCCAATACACGACCATGCACTACTCCCGGCGCCACACACCCCCACCAACGGGACACGCTCCCCGTGTCCCAAGGTAACACTCTCCATAATGCTACCTGCACCCACAAAAAAATCTCCATGGACCTCTCCACGGTACACGAGACATCGAACCCCAGACGTCAAATTACGCGTCGCTCGCTATGCCTAGGAGTTCACAATTCACTTCGCCTATTTTCTGTATCGATGTAACGCCTGAAATCGCTCGAATCTTTACGTAATATTTAATTATCTTTAAAATATTAGGTTTACACTTTACGTGAAATTTCATTTACGTCATATTACGTAGTTTTCACGCTTGATTTGTCATTAGCAACGTTTTATCACTATTACCGCCTTACCAACGATATAAAACAAGCTCCAAGGTGCGGCTCGCTTGGCCCACCCATCGCTTGGCCAGCACATGGCCGCACATGGCCTGTGGGAACCGACCTGTGAGATTTATATTTATTTAATTTATATGAATTTATATTTACGTTAATTTATATACTTCGATAGCAATTTGTATGATGATAAGTGGACTGTATTTCTGCAATAATCTCACAAATCGATCCTCTACACATTAGGGGGGGGTTATATTGAATTTATATATGCAGCCAATCAAACTACAGTATTAACTACACATTAGTTTACATTGAAGAGGTTCCTTATCTTATTGTACAGCAGGCCTTAGTCCACCAGGTATAACCAGGATGTAGACACCAAATTATCCTCTTTGAGGTAGCTTCCATCACCCAGTAACTGGTACACAAAGCATGCTTCCTCGTCTTGACCTGTCAAAAGGGCGCTAGCTATGAAGCCAGAATCCTAATATATGACAGCTATATCAGAGAAAACACTGTACAAGGAACCATAAAGACCTAGGCTTAATTACCTTTTATTAGGAGCCAGTTCGTATTCTAACTGGCTCGCCCCTATCTAATGACATTAATGGCCATAAATGATAGATAAATGGGTTTCGGCAGAACACTTAACTTGTATTTGTTGACAGCGTGTTGATGATGGTACACCTTTGGTTTCCATAACACTTCGTCCAAGTAAAATTAACAGGAGCCGAATTGCTCCCATGCCTCTGGTCTAAGTACAATAACAATGGCTGACCACTCCCTCCTCACTGACGCTACTGGCCTACATTGTCCAGATGACAGTAAGTGATAGAAGGGTCACATTTACTCTATTTTAATATTGATAATTAAGTTAATTTATATGAGATGTTTCTATGATGGTAAAGTCCAAAGACTAATGTATTTAAGAATAATTCCCACCATAATAGGTGGTGAATTTATAATAGTATGTGGTAATGATATCCCATTTTCTATAGATGGAAATTCCACTACAAGTTACATTTTCTATGGGTTAACTTGTTTATACAACACAGCAATATTATCTGCCTGTATGATATTATTAAATGGTGTCGGATTTTCCTACATAATTCCCCGGGGACTGCTCACGGGTCGAAGTCCTCTTTAGAACAGACGAACACCGATACTCCTCCTTCGAATTATTAGATTAATTTGATGTTAGTAGTTAGTAATCACACATTTGTGCGTCTGTTCGTACAGGACGGATGTCCCGTACTAGAGTTGCAGGGGATAGAAGTCTAATGCGATTTCATATCCCTATTAACTCTTGAAAGGCTAAAATTCAAGCCCAATTACATATTATTTAACCCAGAAGACTGAATGTGATCAAGTACTACAGTCAAGTATGATTCAGGGACTGCAGTGAGATCAGTGACATTCGATATAACTTGAAGTTTGTTCAGGTAACTGGTCACTGATATATAAACACTGAGGCCCATGGAATACATCTTGATTAAATAATTAATGTATCAAATCAGTCATCAGATTTATTGGGGTTTAATTTAGTTAATTGATTCAGAAGATTGAATAGCTCATCATTAAAGTAAAGTATGGTTCTGAGACTGCAGTGGGTTCAGTGACATTGGTCGCAGTGACTTGTAGCTGTTTAGGCTACTGTTCACTGATTTGCCACTGAGGCCTCATGAACTCATCTTCAGCTTTAAATGATGATACTAACATCAACCTCTGTTGGTATAGTCAGCTGTAATCTCCTTAGTATAATACTACTGGAGAAATATAATCAACTGACAAATTTAGATTTCTATTGGTATTGTTTATCTGCAGCCATAGGTCTCCCCAGGCTTGATACTGGGCCTGAGAGTAATTTACCTCCTGCAGAATTTAACATGGTTATATTTAGTAGGGCTACCGATGAATCGATGGCAATAGTCTGTCCCAACAAGGAGATTGAAGTCGGTGAGGTGATCAGACTTAATATTATCTGCCAATTTTATTCCTCTATTTCTCAGGAATTTGGCTGTTGCTCTCAGACCTTGAACTTGTAGGTCTACTGGTATTTTGTCCACCACAATGGCTTGTACTCTACAGACGTACCTGCCTAAACGTACTGATGGTTGTACCACCTGGTAGACTTGAGGTCCTGCATCTGTTACAAACCCTGAGATATTGAATGACATCTGGGCTACAGGCCTTAATTGTAGTTCATCTGCCAACTTTTTAGTGACATATGTTCTCTGGGACCCTTGGTCAAACAACCCACGGGTATGGACCTTGGCCCTCTTATTCAGGATGGTAATTTGGGCAGTAGGCAAAGTCGTATTACCTTTAGACTTTGCCGATTGGACACTCTTTGTTTGTTGCACCTTGCAGTACTGTACTGTGGTGGGAATGCTATCTTCCACCTTGGGGTTTGGAGACGTTGTTTTGGTATCTCTGCACAATGCTGCATGGTGCTGACCCTTGTTACACCTATTACAGGTGTGTAATTGGGTATCACAGTCGTTGATGTTATGTTTCCTGAGGCACCTCGTGCAATGTTGCAAATCTTTGAGTCGCTCAACACAGGCGTCACTATCAGGAAAATTAGGGCAGTGGTACATTGAATGTTTCTCATTGCAGAACAAACATGTTCCATAGCTTCCAGTACCCTTTGGTGTCACGTTCTTGGGTGACAGAGTAACTATAGGCTTGGAGGGTCCCAATGCATATAGGCCCACACGGCCACTGTTCCACTTTGTTGTTGAATTATATTGTCTAGATTGATTTGGAGTACCTTTGGTACTCTGTGGTTTACTATTATTAGTTTCAGACGGTTTACTTGGTGGTTTTAATTTGTCATGTGTTCGTAATTGTTGAACTACTGACGTTAAACCCTCAGATATTTCATTCATGGATAAGATACTTTTATTGTAATGAGCACTCATTTGTCTCAATATGTCCCTAGGTATTTTCTCCTGGACAATTATTTTCAAGACCCACACAGCCCCGTTTGTATCTGCTGTCAGGCTGAGGGCATTGATCAATGATTCTACCTCCAGCTTGAAGACTTGGAGTGAATCAGCTGAAGCCTCCGGTGGGGGTAAATGCAACAGCTCATGAACTAAATGTGATGTTCTTACTTCTGGATCAGCATAATTATCCTTGAGGAGTTTTACTGCCAGATCATAGCCGTCATTAGTTAATCTCAGATGGGATACTACTGTTTTAGCCTCACCTGATAATTGGCCTTGCAAATAAGAGAATTTACTACTCTTTGGTAAAGATTGTTTTGAGTCCACAAGGTCAACGAATTTGTTCCAAAATTCGTCCCAATCTTCCTCATCTTTTCCTGAGAAAGTGGGTAAATTAATTGGAGGGAGTCGAGCTTCTGCTTGACTCGTATTAGATGCAACTGTTGTTGTTGTTGTTGTTGCCTTGTTCTGGGCAATTAATTTGACATAAGGCTGTAACGTGGCCTGAGTGTGATCTTCATAATTCGCTAGATCAACCATAATGTCGCCTATTTCTGTTTCTGATAAATTGGTGTTGGCAAGTTCAGCCACATATGTTGCTATTTGGCATTTGATTTGCTCAAATTTACCTGCAGCTGCTTGATAATAGCTTTCCAGGTCAGCATAATCAACTTGAGATTGTTGTGACAAATCTTCACATTTCTTGATCTGTCTTGTTAAGTGACCTTTAAGACCTGCAAGGGTTCTTTTCATTCTCCCTGCATTATCCATACTGGCTAGTTGGTGAAGCCTTGTGGGACTTGTACTTGGGTCGCTCATAATACTGAACAAGCACTGATGGTAGCCTAGGGTAAAATTTCCGCACTCACTAGGCTGTAATCCTACCTCTACTAGAGGTTAGCACTTAAAATTAATACACATTATATATATACAATCATACACACTAATGATTTGAGTGATAAACCAGTGTCATGGAAGTACCTTTAGGTTAGCTCTTCTATATCACCCTAGGATGGTATAGACATTAATTAATCACTCAAAGGTGTAATGATCATAAGTAAATTATTATATATACACAACTCAACTCGACTTGATAAAATTTACACCCAAAATAGGGTCTGCACCATTCATTAATGGTGCTAGGTTGTTTAATATAGTACAACTAGACTACGGTAATGGGACTAGGATGAACAATAAATAGTTCAACTAGTCAATGGTAATATCCTACCCTGTTGTGGGTTGGCAATTAGTAAATATTATATTGTGAACACTAGGCAATATATTAAATATTTCTCTATTTTGGAGAAATAATATACACAATTATTGATAATAGCCTCTATGAAACTTCTAATATTATCAAGAAGTATTAAATATTATTAGTGACCTCGCGAAATAAACTCCACAAAATTCGTGGATAATCTCTCGCAAAATTTAACACCACAAAATCCGTGAACAATCTCGCGAAGACACAGCCACTAATTTGGCTGGCTTCAATATTAGCGCTGTCATTTCACGAAATAACACGCCACTAAATATCTGTGGGTGTCCCTGAAACCGCTGATGAGGCTGAACTGAGCTGAGGGGGGCTCCTGAGCTCGCACGAGGCAACGCCGCCGTCTTTGACTGCTGGCTTTGTATAAATCACACTGCACTAGTATATTTAATGAATCCACTGGTTAACTGGTTCATCCGGTACTAAGATGACCAAATAATGTGGGTTCAAAGGACCAAATATTCCGGTTCCGAAGGTCCAAATAATGTGGGAACCGACCTGTGAGATTTATATTTATTTAATTTATATGAATTTATATTTACATTAATTTATATACTTCGATAGCAATTTGTATGATGATAAGTGGACTGTATTTCTGCAATAATCTCACAAATCGATCCTCTACACATTAGGGGGGGGGGTTTATATTGAATTTATATATGCAGCCAATCAAACTACAGTATTAACTACACATTAGTGAACATTGAAGAGGTTCCTTATCTTATTGTACAGCAGGCCTTAGTCCACCAGGTATAACCAGGATGTAGACACCAAATTATCCTCTTTGAGGTAGCTTCCAT
>NW_025574580.1:0-10222 GCF_020424385.1 Procambarus clarkii | reverse complement strand
TCGTAAGTGCTGGCGTAACTGCTTCGTGAATCTGGCCCGAGGTGGGAAAGCGAGGCCTATTCCAAGTAATTTAATATCAGTGGGGGGGGGGATTGGGGGAAGAAGGGGGGGGGGAATGACACTAAATCACAGGAAAATCAATGTGGAAGTATTGCTCGTTTCCCATTTATTAAAAGCAATGATTGGCTATTCAGAAACGTGATTGGTAGACCATTGTGAGCCCTATGACAGGAGAGGACAATGACGATATTTCCAACACTGTCGATCTGCTTGTATTTGTGGTATGAAATCCATGTCATTGAGGAAAAGTCCACTACGGGGCTCACCATAGCCCGTGCTGCTTCGAACTTTTTGTTCCAAGGAATGGAATGCATTATGGTTTGGAACTTTTTGTTCCAAGTTCCAAGCGAAAAAATTACCCCGATTCACACACATGAACGAAAAGTGGCCATTTATTCCCGGCTCGATTAGGCTTAAGGACTGACCGAAACGTCGAAAAAAGAACAACATAAGTCGAGCTTGATCTCATGCCGGTCTCGGGGAGTAGAACAACTCGCGAAACCCTCTTCAGGTACGGTCCAGGTACGTCGTCACTTTTTCTTTCACATGTAAGATGCGTTATTGGTGTCGGGGACGTTACTGTGACGTATTGTGTGCGTTAGTGCTTGTGTTGTCAATCATTATCTGCTGCTGCTGCCGTGGGGGGGGGGGGTGTTTTTTGATTGCATGATCTCATACGCGGATTGCAGAGTAGATTGGGAGCGGGGGGGGGGGACTGTGCAGGAGTCAGCACTGTAGCGGCGGCTACTGTGCAGGAGTCAGCACTGTAGCGGCGGCTACTGTGCAGGAGTCAGCACTGTAGCGGCGGCTACTGTGCAGGAGTCAGCACTGTAGCGGCGGCTACTGTGCAGGAGTCAGCACTGTAGCCGCGGCTACTGTGCAGGAGTCAGCACTGTAGCGGCGGCTACTGTGCAGGAGTCAGCACTGTAGCCGCGGCTACTGTGTCCGGGCAGAACATGTGACTCATGGCCATTATTATTGAACAGTTGTGCCAAATGTCATGTGTGAACTGATTGCAACACACACACACACACACACACACACACACACACACACACACACACACACACACACACACACACACACACACACACACACACTCCCTCTCTCATCAAGCATGAAGGATTTGACCTGATTTCGAAACATCATTGCCCATTCAGTTGGAATCAGCTGGACCATTGTTTGGTTGCAGCAGCAGCAGCAGCAGCAGCAGCAGCAGCTGTGGGGAGCAGCTGGGCAGTTCAAGGACACGCTGGAGCTTATCCACCTCCTGCTCTTCATATTGTTACTGCTTATCCTGTGTTATTTTCCTGCTTAGAGTTCTTTTATTGACAGTGGCACCTAATTGGATTACATGTCTTGTTAAAGTGTGGTAGTGTTATGGTGTTATATTGTGGTGTTATGGTGTTACGGGGTGGGAGTAGCGGCTACCATGGGCCCCTAACAACATTGGTTTGAGAGAGAGAGAGAGAGAGAGAGAGAGAGAGAGAGAGAGAGAGAGAGAGAGAGAGAGAGAGAGAGAGAGAGAGAGAGAGAGAGGCAGGCAGACAGGCAGGCTGGTTACTTCAGCAGCCTATGGCCTTGTAAATCTCTCGCAAGCGGGGATTTTCCACTCCTATGTGGTCTCGGGTAATGACGCGTTAGCTTCGCATTCTTCAATTAATATCTACAAAACCTCTCGCTTGGCTCAGTTTCCGCTTAAAATTTAAAAGTTGGCGCATGCGTGGTGGTCGAGTCAACGGCCAGAGTCTTATCAGACGCCTCAAGACTGGTTAGTGGTGCTATGACACTGAAGGAGGAGTATCCCTGTATGCAATTCAATTTCTTTCTTTTATTATGCACCCCATACCCATACCCGTGGTGTAAAGGGTTACAGAGGCACTATAATCGGTTCAGGAACTGAACCCTCTAGTTCGTTTAGCTAAGCAAATAACAATCTTTTGACGCTAGTTACACGATTATTAATGTTACACACACACACACACACACACACACACACACACACACACACACACACACACACACACACACACACACACACACACACACACACACACACACACACACTCACTCACAAACACAGTAGTAGTGGGAAAGAGTAGTGGGAAAATGGAATGCACTTGGGGAACAGGTTGTGGAAACAAATACTATTCATAATTTTAAAACCAGGTATGATAGGGAAATGGGACAGGAGTCATTGCTGTAAACAACCGATGCTCGAAAGGCGGGATCCAAGAGTCAATGCTCGATCCTGCAGACACAACTAGGTGAGTACACACACACACACACACACACACACACACACACACACACACACACACACACACACACACACACACACACACACATATATATATATATATATATATACACATACACACGCCTTGACTTGTCATTAATACATCATGTTAATGTGATTACTTTCAACCTTATTGGACATTATTGTGTAGAAGAGGGTCCTGAGGTGAGGATGTGCTTGTATGTAGGTAAGAGGCCTGTCATCTGTGCTCCAGAGGGCGGTGCTGTTGCTTGGGGCGCTCCCAGGCATGCAAGCCCCTTGCAATTACAACATTTGCAAGTACAGAACACTGAGGCATGAGTTCAGACCCCCTGACTAACCTTGCAACAAGAGAACAATGACACGAGATAAAACTTTGCATTCAGAATAATTCAAAGTTTATACTTAGAATTTCCAACGTACAAGACGTAGAAATAGAGAGAGAGAGAGAGAGAGAGAGAGAGAGAGAGAGAGAGAGAGAGAGAGAGAGAGAGAGAGAGAGAGAGAGAGATTGGTGAGAGGACGGAACGTTATATGTGAACTACCTTGAAGCAACAGGTATATTGTTCTCTGAACTGATCACTAGTATTGCAAACAATTCAAAATATTCTAAAGATGGCTACCAATTTCGTGCAGCCATTTGGGCTGGACGGTAGAGCGACAGTCTCGCTACATGCAGGTCTGCGTTCAATCCCCGACCTTCCAGGTGGTTGGGCACCATTCCTTCCTGTCCCCGTGAAGTTTTCTTCAAGAAGTGCTGGACTAACGGAGTGTAGTGTACCACAGGCCGCTCCAAGCAACAGCCTGGTGGACCAAACTCTCACAAGTCAAGCCTGGCCTCGGGCCGCTCCAAGCAACAGCCTGGTGGACCAAACTCTCACAAGTCAAACCTGGCCTCGGGCCGCTCCAAGCAACAGCCTGGTGGACCAAACTCTCACAAGTCAAGCCTGGCCTCGGGCCGCTCCAAGCAACAGCCTGGTGGACCAAACTCTCACAAGTCAAGCCTGGCCTCGGGCCGCTCCAAGCAACAGCCTGGTGGACCAAACTCTCACAAGTCAAGCCTGGCCTCGGGCCGCTCCAAGCAACAGCGTGGTGGACCAAACTCTCACAAGTCAAGCCTGGCCTCGGGCCGCTCCAAGCAACAGCCTGGTGGACCAAACTCTCACAAGTACAAGCTCTGTACCTCAGGGTACAGTCCTTGCACCACTGCTTTTCCTTATTCTCATATCAGATATAGACAAAAATACAAGTCACAGCTTCGTATCATCCTTTGCAGATGACACAAAAATCAGTATGAAAATTACCTCGGCTGAGGACATTGAAAAACTTCAAGCTGATATTAATAAAGTTTTCGACTGGGCATCAGAAAATAACATGATGTTTAACAGTGATAAATTCCAGGTACTCAGGTACGGTAAAAATGAGGACCTTAAACATAATACAGAGTACAAAACACAATCAAATGTACCCATAGTAGGAAAACAGCATGTAAAGGATTTGGGAATAATAATGTCTGACGACCTAACGTTTAAGGAGCATAACCAAGCAAATATTGCGACAGCCAGGAAAATGATAGGATGGATTACGAGAACTTTCAAATCCAGGGATCCCATCACAATGGTTGTACTCTTCAAGTCACTTGTGTTGTCCCGTCTTGAGTACTGCTCAGTACTCACTTCCCCCTTCAGAGCAGGAGAGATTGCTGAAATAGAGGGAATACAGAGAACATATACGGCACGCATAGACGCAATAAAGCACCTAAATTATTGGGATCGTCTCAAAGCCCTCCAAATGTACTCACTAGAAAGAAGACGAGAGAGATATCAAATAATATACACCTGGAAGATACTGGAGGGCCAAGTACCAAATCTACACAGTAAAATAACAACGTACTGGAGTGAACGACATGGAAGAAAATGTAGAATAGAACCAATGAAGAGCAGAGGTGCCATAGGCACAATCAGAGAACACTGTATAAACATCAAAGGTCCGCGGTTGTTCAACGTCCTCCCAGCAAGCATAAGAAATATTGCCGGAACAACCGTGGACATCTTCAAGAGGAAACTAGATTTATTCCTCCAAGGAGTGCCGGACCAACCGGGCTGTGGTGGGTATGTGGGCCTGCGGGCCGCTTGCAGCGGCCCGCAGGCCGGGCCGTTTGGCCTGGTGGACCAAACTCTCACAAGTCGAGCCTGGCCTCGGGCCGGGCTTGGGGAGTAGAAGAACTCCCAGAACCCCATCAACCAGGTATCAACCAGGTAAGTCAAGCCTGGCCTCGGGCCGAGCTTGGGGAGTAGAAGAACTCCCAGAAACCCCATCAACCAGGTTCAATCCCAAATCCCTTCTAAGTGGAGTCTAATAGTCGTAATGGCTTGCCCCTTTCTCCTGATATATCCCTTCCCTGTACCATTTATGATATGAGATACTTCAGCGTTGGTAATTTGTGGGCGAAGATAACGGATAACAACATTACTCTAGGTACAGTGGCAGGCACTGTAGCGGCACTGTAGTGGCACTGTAGCGGCACTGTAGTGGCAGTGATGCCACTACAGCAGCCTTGATCAACACACGTGAGTCAACACTGCAGACTGAACCAATAGGTTACTGAGCCAACAGGAGCAGACGATTATATTGACCTGATCGTTACTAACAACGAGAATCTAACGAGAGACATTGTACAACACAGACCACTATACAGAAGGAAGTGTTACAGGAATACTCGAGGAGGCCTGGTCGAGGACCGGGCCGCGGGGACGCTGAGCCCCGAAACCCCCGCAACGTAAGGAGCCACAGCTTTCTACAAAGGCTGTAGCAGGAGCCAGCTACGTGACTTGAGACGTTGTTATTATAGATTCAGCTACTCGGAACAAGCTCCAAGTAGCACGGGCTATGGTGAGCCCGTAGCTTACCTGGCACAGGAGCGGGGCAAGTAGCACGGGCTATGGTGAGCCCGTAGCTTACCTGGCACAGGAGCGGGGCAAGTAGCACGGACTATGGTGAGCCCGTAGCTTACCTGGCACAGGAGCGGGGCAAGTAGCACGGACTATGGTGAGCCCGTAGTGGACTTACCTGGCACAGGAGCCAGCTACGTGACTTGAGACGTTTTCAGCGACCTTCATGTTATCCTGAGTTGGCTTCTTGAGGATCGATGCCCTCGCGGCCCGGTCACTGACCTGGACTTGAATTTGTCGCTCTGGCCTACCAGGATGTTGGACGCCGCAGCACGCTATCTGATAAGGGAATCATGGTCCGATTGCTTACTATCTCGCAAGACACATTCAGCTAATTGGTGTTATCTTGTATAGTTGTGCCTGACTGTCTTAATGTGTTCTCAACCACTTCTGGTATCTGTTATCTGTTAGTTTCACAATGGTCAAGTATCATTTGCAGGCGATGAGTCACAATAACGGGGCTAAAGTATGTTGACCAGACCACACACTAGAAGGTGAAGGGACGACGACGTTTCGGTCCGTCCTGGACCATTCTCAAGTCGATTGTGAGAATGGTCCAGGACGGACCGAAACGTCGTCGTCCCTTCACCTTCTAGTGTGTGGTCTGGTCAACATGTTGTTGTTGTTATAGATTCAGCTACTCTGAGCAAGTTGCGAGTAGCACGGGCTATGGTGAGCCCGTAGTGGACTTACCTGGCACAGGAGCGGGGCAAGTAGCACGGGCTATGGTGAGCCCGTAGTGGACTTACCTGGCACAGGAGCAGGGCAAGTAGCACGGGCTATGGTGAGCTCGTAGTGGACTTACCTGGCACAGGAGCGAGGCAAGTAGCACGGGCTATGGTGAGCCCGTAGTGGACTTACCAGGCATAGGAGCATGGCAAGTAGCACGGGCTATGGTGAGCCCGAAGTGGACTTACCTGGCACAGGAGCGGGGCAAGTAGCACGGGCTATGGTGAGCCTATAGTGGACTTACCTGGCACAGGAGCGGGGCAAGTAGCACGGGTTATGGTGAGCCCGTAGTGGACTTAACCTGGCACAGGAGCGGGGCAAGTAGCACGGGCTATGGTGAACCCGTAGTGGACTTACCTGGCACAGGAGCGGGGCAAGTAGCACGGGCTATGGTGAGCCCGTAGTGGACTTACCTGGCACAGGAGCGGGGCAAGTAGCACGGGCTATGGTGAGCCCGTAGTGGACTTACCTGGCACAGGAGCGGGGCAAGTAGCACGGGCTATGGTGAACCCGTAGTGGACTTACCTGGCACAGGAGCGGGGCAAGTAGCACGGGCTATGGTGAGCCCGTAGTGGACTTACCTGGCACAAGTAGCACGGGCTGTGGTGAGCCCGTAGTGGACTTACCTGGCACAGGAGCGGGGTAAGTAGCACGGGCTATGGTGAGCCCATAGTGGACTTACCTGGCACAGGAGCGGGGCAAGTAGCACGGGCTATGGTGAGCCCGTAGTGGACTTACCTGGCACAGGAGCGGGGCAAGTAGCACGGGCTATGGTGAGCCCGTAGTGGACTTACCTGGCACAGGAGTGGGGCAAGTAGCACGGGCTATGGTGAGCCCGTAGTGGACTTACCTGGCACAGGAGCGGGGCAAGTAGCACGGGCTATGGTGAGCCCGTAGTGGACTTACCTGGCACAGGAGCGGGGCTGTCTGCTGGTCAACAGTCAAGTATCATTGTTATAGTACCACTGAACGGTATCCGTTCAGTTCAGGACCAGGTAAGCTTAAGCCTGGCCCCAGGCCCGGGCTTGGGGAGCCCCAATTACTCCCAGAACCCCATCCAGGTACTGTCCAGGTACACTCTGAGCCTGTGTGTTGTTCCGTATAACCCGTCGCTAGTACCTTGATGCTAAATATCGTAACAACACTGTCCCATTTGGCCATGTATACCTGGATCATACCTGGAGAAGGTTTCGGGAGTTGTCCTCCGGCCCTAGCCCAGGCTTGACTTGTGATAACTTGGTCCACCAGGCTGTTGCTTGGAGCGGCCTGCAGGCCCACATATCCTCTACAACCTGTATGTAGACAAGTGTAAAAAGAAAGATAAAACCCAAGAACACCTGGAGGCTACTGATCATTCTCCCTAGTGCTTCACACTTCCCTGGGCCGAGTCCACCATAAAGAGGTTCAAGGCTTAATGCTAAAAGGTGATCTACTCAGTCATTCTTAATTCTCGGTCCCATGTGGAAGTGGTCCAACGCGAGTAATTACCACAAAGGTCGTCAACGCGTCTTGAAAGGCCAGTCGGAACCAGAGAGTCTGTAGAAAGCTAATGCCAGAACCAACAGACTGGTCGCTCCGACATCAAACACCGTGAAGGGCTTTGAGAGAATGTCAGGATGCCACAAGTGTTGCACATTCTAGGTCATTGCTGCTACCTACTCTGTCGCAGTCACTCGACCACTACAACATTACACAGGCATTCTTATTGAACCAAATTACAGACGTGGTATTCACCGCTTTTGTAAACTCGTTTTATAAACGTGACCATGCATTGATAACCTATAAAACGACGGCCATGGGAATAACAGGTAAAGGAGGTGGATTTCTAATTAAACATGGGGAGCCGGTCGGCCGAGCTGATAGCACGCTGGAATTGTGATCCTGGGTTCGATCCCAGGCGCCGGCAAGAAACAATGGGCAGAGTTTCTTTCACCCTATGCCCCTGTTACCTAACAGTAAAATAGGTACCTGTGTGTTAGTCAGCTGTCACGGGCTGCTTCCTGGGGGGTGGAGGCCTGGTCGAGGGGACACTAAGCCCCGAAATCATCTCAAGATAACCTCAAGATAACAGTGACAGTAAAGGCAACACACAAAGCTGTTTGTTGCTGTTGTAGATTTAGCTACTCAGAACGAAATGTCCATGTAGCACGGGCTATGGTGAGCCCGTAAGACACCCGACATAAGTACGGTACAGTCCTGTCATTGTACGGTATTCTCCCATAGCAGATACTGACAAGAACACAACAAACCATTTCGTGTCATCTATCGTTCATGAGACGAAAATCGGTATGACAGTTGCTTGAATGGAAGATAAAAATAACAGAATTAGGCATTACCTCTGGAGTACCAGGAAATGTATATGTTTATCTCTCAGAATGTTTATTGTTTGTGATGTGTGTATATGTATGTATTCACACGATGTACTGAACGGGGTGAGAATAGCTTGAACTACCTCATCCCTTTGTGTGTATTTTACCTCAATAAATTTATTTCAATTTCTGGAGTACCGTTACATTGGGGGGGGGGGGAAGGGGGGGCAAGTACCGTGGTGGGTGGGACTTCAGGTATCTTTGGTGGTTGGGAGGTGCTGGTAGCCGTGGGGTACCCTTGGTGGTGATGGTTGGGGAGGTTGTCTGGTGTCGCAGACGAAGGTGGCCTTCGCCGGCCTGGTTGTTCCTACCAGGCTCTGTAGCGGCGGCCCGCACACAGACTTGTGTGGCTGACAAGGAGTGACCTTCTTGGTGCCCTAAGATGCACAAGAATTACTAACGCGGTACAAGAACGGCAGCTTCTATCTTCAATGCTTGCTGGCCTCTCCAAGCAACAGCCTGGTGGACCAAACTCTCACAAGTCAAGCCTGGCCTCGGGCCGCTCCAAGCAACAGCCTGGTGGACCAAACTCTCACAAGTCAAGCCTGGCCTCGGGCCGCTCCAAGCAACAGCCTGGTGGACCAAACTCTCACAAGTCAAGCCTGGCCTCGGGCCGCTCCAAGCAACAGCCTGGTGGACCAAACTCTCACAAGTCAAGCCTGGCCTCGGGCCGCTCCAAGCAACAGCCTGGTGGACCAAACTCTCACAAGTCAAGCCTGGCCTCGGGCCGCTCCAAGCAACAGCCTGGTGGACCAAACTCTCACAAGTCAAGCCTGGCCTCGGGCCGCTCCAAGCAACAGCCTGGTGGACCAAACTCTCACAAGTCAAGCCTGGCCTCGGGCCGCTCCAAGCAACAGCCTGGTGGACCAAACTCTCACAAGTCAAGCCTGGCCTCGGGCCGCTCCAAGCAACAGCCTGGTGGACCAAACTCTCACAAGTCAAGCCTGGCCTCGGGCCGCTCCAAGCAACAGCCTGGTGGACCAAACTCTCACAAGTCAAGCTTGGCCTCGGGCCGCTCCAAGCAACAGCCTGGTGGACCAAACTCTCACAAGTCAAGCTTGGCCTCGGGCCGGGCTTGGGGAGTAGAACAACTCCCAGAACCCCATCAAACGAGTATCAAACAGGTATCGTACTAGGATCATTCACGTCCACACGACCAGTTCGCATTAATGTCATGAGAGACGTCAGCGGACATCACCAGTATTGTTTCTAGCTGCCTGGAGACTCTTCACAGCCAAAATATACTAGTCTGGGTTATATTATATACATTTGTATGTTATACCAATATGAATGGTAAAATTAGTATGTTGTGTATGTGCTGAACGAAGCGAGGCATGGTTGGCGTTATGTTGGTCTGTCTTTATTGACTTTTGCTGCTGTGTCGGAGGGTGTATGCATGTATGTATAAAATATATATACATTGTGTATGCGTGCGTGTTGTGGTGTATATCCCGATGGCGCGGTGGTTATACACTCCTCCTCCTCAACATTGATGTACCAACCATCATCATGTATTGATACACACACCATCTCCAAGACTGCTGTTCAATACCCGGGGAATATGCTAAATCCTCAGACAATGTCAACTAAATCTCCACAGCCCCCCCCCCTCCTCCTTCTCCGGGACCTACAAGGAAAAGTTACGATAAACTGGATACCTTGGCATATTTTGCGAAAGCGGGACTCCGGACAAAGCGCCAGTCAACTGCGAAAACCTATAAAACTAGTCTGGAAACAACACGAGCGGCTGTCACACAGTTTTCTGTAACACGTCTCCATCAGCTGCCTGGTACATCACCAGGGGGCAATGGACACCACCACCAGCAGGGGGGCAA
>NW_025574577.1:42500-73700 GCF_020424385.1 Procambarus clarkii | reverse complement strand
CACAGCAAAGCTAGCTGCAGCACACAACAAAGCCAGCTGCAGCACACAGCAAAGCTAGCTGCAGCACACAGCAAAGCTAGCTGCAGCACACAGCAAAGCTAGCTGCAGCACACAGCAAAGCCAGCTGCAGCACACAACAAAGCTAGCTGCAGCACATGCAGCACACAGCCAGCTGCAGCACACAGCAAAGCTAGCTGCAGCACACAACAAAGCTAGCTGCAGCACACAACAAAGCCAGCTGCAGCACACAAAGCAGCTGCAGCACACAGCAAAGCCAGCTGCAGCACACAACAAAGCCAGCTGCAGCACGTAGCAAAGCTAGCTGCAGCACACAACAAAGCTAGCTGCAGCACACAACAAAGCTAGCTGCAGCACACAGCAAAGCTAGCTGCAGCACATAGCAAAGCCAGCTGCAGCACACAACAAAGCCAGCTGCAGCACACAGCAAAGCCAGCTGCAGCACACGGCAAAGCTAGCTGCAGCACACAGCAAAGCTAGCTGCAGCACACAACAAAGCTAGCTGCAGCACACAGCAAAGCCAGCTGCAGCACACAACAAAGCCAGCTGCAGCACACAGCAAAGCCAGCTGCAGCACACAGCAAAGCTAGCTGCAGCACACAGCAAAGCCAGCTGCAGCACACAACAAAGCCAGCTGCAGCACACAACAAAGCCAGCTGCAGCACACAGCAAAGCCAGCTGCAGCACACAGCAAAGCCAGCTGCAGCACACAGCAAAGCCAGCTGCAGCACACAACAAAGCTAGCTGCAGCACACAACAAAGCCAGCTGCAGCACACAACAAAGCCAGCTGCAGCACACAGCAAAGCCAGCTGCAGCACACAGCAAAGCCAGCTGCAGCATAAACAATATATGCGCAACTGAAACACACAAACCAAAACAATCTGCTGATTGAAACAAAGGAAACGTTGTAGCACACCAAACAATCGCAGCTGCAACATACAAAACAACCGCGGCTTGAATAAATCACAAATCCGCAGCTGCAGCACACAACACACAAGGAGATTCAGCACACAACACAGCAGCGACTGAAGCACAAAACACACCTGCAGATGTAGCACACAAAAACATCAGCAGCTGCAGCACAAAACATCAGCAGAGGCAGAACAAAACACATCAACATCTCAAGCACACAACACACCTATTGCTGCAGTACAAAACACACCAGCAACAGCAGTACACAACACACCAGCAACAGCAGTACACAACACACCAGCAACAGCAGTACACAACACACCAGCAACAGCAGTACACAACACACCAGCAACAGCAGTACACAACAGACCAGCAACAGCAGTACACAACACACCAGCAACAGCAGTACACAACAGACCAGCAGCTGCGGAACACAATACATAAGGAGATGCAGCACACAACATACTAGCGGTTGCAGCACCCACACACCAGCAACTGCAGTAAACAACACACCAGCAGCTGCAGCAAACAACACACCAGCAGCTGCAGTAAACAACACACCAGCAGCTGCAGCAAACAACACATCAGCAGCTGCAGGAAACAACACACCAGCAGCTGCAGCACACAACACTCAGCAGCTGCAGCAACAACACACCAGCAGCTGCAGCAAACAACACAACCAGCAGCTGCAGCAAACAACACACCAGCAGCTGCAGCAAACAACACATCAGCAGCTGCAGGAAACAACACACCAGCAGCTGCAGCACACAACACATCAGCAGCTGCAGCAAACAACACACCAGCAGCTGCAGCAAACAACACACCAGCAGCTGCAGCAAACAACACACCAGCAGCTGCAGCAACAACACACCAGCAGCTGCAGCAAACAACACACCAGCAGCTGCAGCAAACAACACACCAGCAGCCGCAGCTCATAAAACACCAGCAGCTGAAGCCCACAGCAAATAACCAGCTGCAGCACACAACACACCAGCAGCTACAGCACGAAACATGCCAGCAGCAGCTGGTTTGTTGAGTGCTGCAGATAATAATAAATAATAATAAATAAATGTTTATTCAGGTAAGGTACATACATACAAGAGATTTTACAATAATTTATAGATTTATAGACAAAGCTAGTACATACAATGCCTAAAGCCACAATTACGCAAATTATATTTTCAATAAATTGTTTCCAGTTGGTTTATTTTAAATATTTTTATTATATTATATTAGAACATAAATTATTGATTTAGTAATGTTAGTTTAGGTTAGTTTAAGATAGGTTAGGTTAGGTTAGGTTAGGTAGGGTAGGTTGGGTTCGGTCATTTATCTCCGTTAGTTGTAACTCAAATTTTAAAAAATTAACTCACACATAATGAAATTGATAGCTTTATCATTTCAAAAGCAAAAATAGAAATATATTAAAATTCAGGAAAACTTGGCTTATTAGGCAATCGGGCCTTGCATAGTAGGCCAAGAACTGCATTCTGGCTACTAGGTACAACATATATATATATATATATATATATATATATATATATAATATATATATATATATATATATATATATATATATATATATATATATATATGTCGTACCTAGTAGCCAGAACGCACTTCTCAGCCTACTATGCGAGGCCTGATTTGCCTAATAAGCCAAGTTTTCCTGAATTAATATATTTTCTCTAATTTTTTTCTTATGAAATGATAAAGCTACCCATTTCATTATGCATGGGGTCAATTTTTTTTTATTGGAGTTAAAAATAACGTAGATATATGACCGAACCTAACCAACCCTACTTAACCTAACCTAACCTATCTTTATAGATTAGGTTAGGTTAGGTAGCCGAAAAAGTTAGGTTAAGTTAGGTTAGGTAGGTTAGGTTGTCGAAAACACATTAATTCATGAAAACTTGGCTTATTAGGCAAATCGGGCCTTGCATAGTAAGCTGAGAAGTGCGTTCTGGCTACTAGGTACGACATATATATATATATATATATATATATATATTATATATATATATATATATATATATATATATATATATATAATATATATATATATATATATATATATATATATATTATATATATATATATATATATATATATTAGTATATTTTGGTAGCAGTCTTTCCTGTAGACATATATTATTAAATATGACCGAAAAAGTAAGATTAATAATTCTAACACGAATTTTCTCAATCTTTCGTACATTACGCTTCACTGTTGGAGGTAAATCAAAAATCACTTCTCCAAAATTCATTTTTATTTCTAATAAAATGAATTTTGAAATAAAATGAATTTTGGAGAAGTGATTTTTGATTTACCTCCAACAGTGAAGCGTAATGTACGAAAGATTGAGAAAATTCGTGTTAGAATTATTAATCTTACTTTTTCGGTCATATTTAATAATATATATATATATATATATATATATATATATATATATATATATATATATATATATATGTCGTACCTAATAGCCAGAACGCACTTCTCAGCCTACTATTCAAGGCCCGATTTGCCTAATAAGCCAAGTTTTCATGAATTAATGTTTTTTCGTCTACCTAACCTACCTAACCTAACCTAACCTAGCTTTTTTTGGCTACCTAACCTAACCTTACCTATAAATATAGGTTAGGTTAGGTTAGGTAGGGTTGGTTAGGTTCGGTCATATATCTACGTTAATTTTAACTCCAATAAAAAAAAATTGACCTCATACATAGAGAGAAGGGTTGCTTTATCATTTCATAAGAAAAAAATTATAGTAAATATATTAATATATATATATATATATATATATATATATATATATATATATATATATATATATATGTCGTACCTAGTAGCCAGAACGCACTTCTCAGCCTACTATTCAAGGCCCGATTTGCCTAATAAGCCAAGTTTTCATGAATTAATTGTTTTTCGACTACCTAACCTACCTAACCTAACCTAACCTAACTTTTTCGGCTACCTAACCTAACCTAACCTATAAAGATAGGTTAGGTTAGGTTAGGTAGGGTTGGTTAGGTTCGGTCATATATCTACGTTAATTTTAACTCCAATAAAAAAAAATTGACCTCATACATAATGAAATGGGTAGCTTTATCATTTCATAAGAAAAAAATTAGAGAAAATATATTAATTCATGAAAACTTGGCTTATTAGGCAAATCGGGCCTTGCATAGTAGGCTGAGAAGTGCGTTCTGGCTACTAGGTACGACATATATATATATATATATATATATATATATATATATATATATATATATATATATATATATATATATATATATATATATATATATATATATATATATATATATATATATATATATATATATATATATATATATATATATATAGGGGGGTACCACCACTGGTGTAATTATAGGGACCCACAGCCTCAGAGAAGGGAACACAGAGCACTCAGGGAAAAACTTGACATTTAACTCTGAATACGAAAGAGTGTTCACTTCTCCTACCACCCCCTTTTTTTTTTATTATGATGTACACTTTATTATGCAAGGTTATACAGTTACATATCTGATTTTATACAAAAAATGAACATTAAGAGGACACAAGAAAAAGTTCGCTTCCTAGAGGCTGTAGATTTCCTCGAACTCCTCCGACGCCGGGCAGGAACCGAGGATGCAGCGGGCATTTCCCCTCTGGATCGCGACACTGAGGCGCTGAAAGAGAAAACTTGCTGCTCTAGGGTCTCTTGTGGTGTCAATGAGCTTGGAACCAAGATCCTTAAGAAACCTTCTTGCACTCTCACCCCATGGGCCTAGGGTCTCAGACCCTATTGGAACGAAATTGTACCTTTGATCTAATTGCCTGTACTTGACTGACTTTTGTTTTTCTCTGTGTGTCGCTGCGGCTCCTGCCGTGCCGGCAGAGAGGGTGATGTATGTCGTTGCCAGGGTGGATACGCAAGTATAGTCCCATGCTAACTGCCTGCCACCCTTCCACGGACGCAGTGTGATTCCGTCTGGTCGGCCGGCAAAGCTAACAGAGTCACGGTTCAGTAGGTTGCGGGGCTCTCTCTCCGCTGGACACTGAGCAGAGGCAAGGCTTCTTTTAATGATGTCGTTGACTTCGTCGTGTCTAGTGTGCCAACCACCCGATTTTCCACAGTGCAGGCCATGCAATCCATATTCGTCAGCATCTGCCTCGCCGCAAATACACCTGTGAACAGTGTGGATAGGGGCAGCAAGGCGGAGAGCGACTGCAATACGGAGCTCCTGCGGATCAAGACGTGTGCCTGTCGCAGACATAGGGACTGCCAGAAGGAAGTCCCCTGCATGGGGAGCCTGCACAGCTGTGAGGCGTGCACGATCACTGGGGGTTGTTGCTGCCTCCAGCAAAGCTGTGGCTTCTTTGTCTGCAATGGGGCTGTCCCAACTGGATTGTTTCTTGGCTTTCGGCATGGCTGGTCTGAGTGCTGGGTCTGTCATGGCACCCCATTTCGTGTCACATTCCGTGTAGTGGGGGTCCTGTATCCCCGCTACATCACTCAGGGTGTCAGGTAGAATTTCCTTAACCAGGTCATCTGATGCTGAGGAGGAAGACAGGAAGGCTGGGACTGCAATTTGGGTGGCGGTGCGGACACCCAAGCCACCGAGCCTGACAGGAAGAGTGGCTTGTTTCCACTGGCATTCGTTGAGAGAGAGGTTAACAACTTTTTCCAGCATGGTCTTCAGTAGGAGGTCATACTCGTCAAGCTTTGGGTTGTTGTAAGATGGGGCGCACCTCAGAAAGTAGGTTAGCCTCGGAAGGGATAGGCATTTGGTGAGGAGATAAAAAGCATCGTGGGCATCGATGTCACCTATTCTGTCTTCCATCCTCCTAAGGTCTGCGATTTTCTTGTCGAGGATCTCCTCAATGGCGTTAGACCCGAGGGGAGCTCCAAGGAGGGTGCTGTTCTCGGCCCTAATGACATGGGCTCCAGGCAAGGCAGACCTTATTCTAGCTACGATGTCTGGGTTGGAGGAGACTACTTCACACTTGGAAGGGTTCAGGACGAGACCCAGGCTTACTTCTTGCTCCCTTATTTTCCTGATATCTGACAAGAGGTGGTCTACGGTGCCAGCTATAGTGCCATCATCCAAAAACCAGATGTTGAACTCGCTGGACAAGCTTTCGGTGATTTCTTTTAAGACTAAGCAGAAAAGAAGGGGAGCAAGAGGATCACCTTGCTGAACACCTTCACATGATCTGATTTCATGTTCACCAAAGAGCAGTTTTGACTCGCCACTGTAGCACGATAGTATGAACGGGTAGAGGGGCCGGAAATGGCGATGTACGGCACAAAGTACTGCATCTCTTCTTACCATGTTGAAGGCATTCTTAAAGTCCAGTTTGAGCAGGGCCTTTTCATCAGAAATGTTTGTGATGTATGCTCGTGCTGCATGGGCAGCCGCTTCACAGCCTTGGGGGATTCCAAATCCTAGCTGGATTGGTTTCAGCAATTCAGCCGCTTGCTGGCTGACAACCCTCGTAGCAGCCTTGGCAATCAGGCGTCGGAGAGTGTTGCCAACAGCGATTGGCCTGATTCCTTCGTCCTTCTTTTTGAGAGCACAGAGGGAGGCACCAAAAAAGAGAGGCCTGATGACCTCAGGTATCTCACCAGCCAGACACATGTTGACGAACCTTGTGAGTTCCATAAGAAGATCTTGTGCAGCATCACCAACCGCAGGATTTAACATTTGCTTGATATGTTGAGGTTTTAACCCTGTAAAGCCGCCTGCTGACCCAGGTGGAAAAGAAAGGGCTGCTTTGTAGACCTCAGATTCACCAACTGTTAATGGGTCTGAAATGGTGTCGGCTGATGGCGGAACGATGTTGTCGCCTTGAGGGGCTCTGGGTGGGTGCTTGCTTTGCAGGGCCCGTGCTGTGGCTGAGTTTCGAGGAGCAATTTTCTCGTCACTGGTGAGGACTCTAATAGCACTTGCGGTATTTCCCTCTTCAATTTTCTTGGTGATTTGTGCTCTGATTTTGTACGTTTCCGGTATGTTGTTGTTACCATTTCTGCGGTGGGTGTGGTTTGCTCGGAGAGGCAGGCGAACTAGGTTGTCCCCCCTTGGGTATATATATATATATATATATATATATATATATATATATATATATATATATATATATATATATATATATATATATATATATGTCGTACCTAGTAGCCAGAACGCACTTATCGGCCTACTATGCAAGGCCCGATTTGCCTAATAAGCCAAGTTTTCCTGAATTAATATATTTTCTCTAATTTTTTTCTTATGAAAGGATAAATCTACCCATTTCATTATGTATGAGGTCAATTTTATTTTATTGGAGTTAAAATTAACGTAGATATAGGACCGAACCTAACCAACCCTACCTAACCTAACCTAACCTATCTTTATAGGTTAGGTTAGGTTAGGTAGCCGAAAAAGTTAGGTTAGTTTAGGTTAGGTAGGTTAGGTAGACGAAAAACAATTAATTCATGAAAACTTGGCTTATTAGGCAAATTGGGCCTTGCATAGTAGGCTGAGAAGTGAGTTCTGGCTACTAGGTACGACATATATATATATATATATATATATATATATATATATATATATATATATGTCGTACCTAGTAGCCAGAACTCACTTCTATGCCTACTATTCAAGGCCCAATTTGCCTAATAAGCCAAGTTTTCATGAATTAGTATATTTTCTCTAATTTTTTTCTTATGAAATTATAAAGCTACCCATTTCATTACGTATGAGGTCAATTTTTTTTTATTGGAGTTAAAATTAATGTAGATATATGACCGAACCTAACCAACCCTACCTAACCTAACCTAACCTATCTTTATCGGTTAGGTTAGGTTAGGTAGCCGAAAACGTTAGGTTAGGTTAGGTTAGGTAGGTTAGGTAGTCGAAAAACAATTAATTCATGAAAACTTGGCTTATTAGGCAAATCGGGCCTTGAATAGTAGGCATAGAAGTGCGTTCTGGCTACTAGGTACGACATATATATATATATATATATATATATATATATATATATATATATATATATATATATGTCGTACCTAGTAGCCAGAACGCACTTCTCAGCCTACTATGCAAGGCCCAATTTGCCTAATAAGCCAAGTTTTCATGAATTAATTGTTTTTCGACTACCTAACCTACCTAACCTAACCTAACCTAACTTTTTCGGCTACCTAACCTAACCTAACCTATAAAGATAGGTTAGGTTAGGTTAGGTAGGGTTGGTTAGGTTCGGTCATATATCTACGTTAATTTTAACTCCAATAAAAAAAAATTGACCTCATGCAAAATGAAATGGGTAGCTTTATCATTTCATAAGAAAAAAAATAGGGAAATTATATTACTTCAGGAAAACTTGGGTTATTAGGCAAATCTGGCCTTGCATAGTAGGCCAAGAAGTGCATTCTGGCTACTAGGTACGACATATATATATATATATATAATGTATATATAAATAAAAATGGAAATGTTCGTTTGTTCAAAATCGCTAATCTCTGAAATTTCTTCACTGATTGCTTTGAAATTTTCACACAATGTTCCATTCGCATCCGGCCAGGTTTTTATATAAATACTATACATATGCCACGTGTGTGACAGTAAAAAAACATGCTTTTTCTGAAAAACATTGTTTTTCATGTGAGGTAAATCTTAGAAACCTCTTTACCGATTGCTTTGAAATTTACACACAACGTTGCATTCCAATAGGTGCGTCTTTTTATATATCTACCATATACATGCCTCAACTGTGACAGGAAAAAAACATGTTTTTTTTTAAAAACAGCGCCATCTGTTAAAAGTAAGAGCAACACACGCTGTAATATTCATAAGTTCTTCACCAATTGCTTTGAAATTTTGAGACAACGTTGCATTCGAATAGGCGTGTTTTTTTATATACCTACTATATCGATGCCACCTTTGTGACAGGTAAAAAACGTGCGTTTTCGAAAATAACAGTGCCATCCGTTGCACATTATAGCAACATTCACCGCTTTAATAAATATGTCACGAATTCCATTGCAATGTTTCCGATTGTATTGACAATTTTTTTTTATAGATTTCGATTTATTATATTTTTTATCGAACTATTTTGTGTGACATTGTGTTGGAATTGAGCTGTGTTGTTTACCATACCGTTTATTTCGTAAGTATAAATATAGATGCCACACCTGTGAATGGTAAAATTATGCTTTTCTTGACAAACAGTGCCATCTGTTGCATGTAAGAGCAACACACGTGCTATCTATATAAATTAAATGGAAATGTTCCTTTCTTCAAAATCGCTAATCTCCGGAAGTTCTTCACCGATTGCTTTGAAATTTTCACACAACGTTTCATTCGCATCTGGCCAGGTTTTTACATGCATACTATATAGATGTCCCGTCTGTGACGGTAAAAAAACATGCTTTTTCTGAAAAACTGTGTTTTTCCTGTGTTTCTCATGGGAGGAAAGTCTTTGAAACTTCTTTACCAATTGCTTTGAAATTTTGGCACAACGTTGCATTCGAATAGGCACGTCTTTTTATATATCTACTATATACATGTCTCACCTGTGATAGGAATTTTTTTTTTTAAACAGCGCCATCTGCTGGAGGTAAGATCAACACATGCTGTAATCTCCGAAAGTTCTTCACCGATGGCTTTGAAATTTTGACAGAACCTTGCATTTGAATCGGCGCGTGGTTTTATATACCGACTATATAGATGCCACCCCGGTGTCAGGTAAAAACATGTGTTTTTGAAAAACAGCGCCGTTTGTTGCAAATAATAGGAACATGCACGCTGTACTAAATAGGTCACGAATTCAATTTCAATGTCTGATTGCATTGATAAATTTTATTTTCTTAGATTTCGATTTATTATATTTTTTTGTTGAATTTTGTGACATTGTGTTCGAATTGAGCTGTGTTGTTTACCATACCGTTCATTTCTTAAGTACAAGTATTGATGCCATACCTGTGACAGGTGAAACTGTTTTTTTTTTTTGAAAAACAGCACCATCTGTTGCAGGTAAGAGCAACACGCATACTATACTATATGTTACAATTTCATTTCAATGGTTCTGATTGCATTGATAAATTGAATTTTTACAGATTTTGATTTATTTTCATTTTGGTTTAATTATTTTGTGTGAATTGTGTTGGAATTGAGCTGTGTTGTTTACCATACCGTTCATTTCGTGAGTATAGTTTATTTTTATATTTTTGTATTTTTTATTTTCATTTTTTAACTGTTTTTCTTTTATTTCAGTGATGGGGACATCAGATCACTTGATGTTCCCAATTTTCTTATTGGAACATCAGACCATTTGGGAAGGGATCGGAAGAGGGAGTGGGGAATGGTGGGGATGACGAGGAGAAGGACGTGAGAGCTGGCGGGGAAGATGAGGGGACAAGGGATGGGGTAATAGTGGGGAAGGACGAGGGGGCGGGGGAGTTTGGGATGGTAGGGATTAGGGGATAAGGGAAAGGAGAATGGTGGGGAGGACAAAGGGACAGGGGAGTGGGGTTTGGTGGGAAGGAAGAGAGGATGGTAGACTGTGGAATGGTGGGGAGGACGAGGGGACAGTGGATTATTGGAATGGTTGAGAGGCCGAAGAGATGGTTGGGTGGGGAATGGTGGGGAGGACTGGGGGACAGGGAAGGTTGCTGTGGCTCAGCAACGAACATGCGTTGCTGAGCCATATCAACGCGTGGCCGGGTATGCTAGTATATATGCTGATAGTATATATATATATATATATATATATATATATATATATATATATATATATATATATATATATATATATATATATATATATATATATATATATATATATATATAGCATACCCGCGTGGCCGGGTATGCTAGTATATATGCTGATAGTATATATATATATATATATATATATATATATATATATATATATATATATATGCATATATATATGCACAGACTACCCTGTTCCAGTAGCTGAAGTTTATAACTTTTTAGACACTCAACCCACCAGGGGACTCGAACACTGGCCAACAAGCTGGCAGTTGCACGCTGTATCCACTACACCATACTTCAAAGCCATAAGAGAGGTAGGAATTCTGGGGTATTTAACCAACCAGAACTCCAATCCTCTCCCAAGCAATAAGATAGTGTGGGACCCCCGATGCTCTTTCATCGAGCCCTGTTATATGGGAAAACTCAGTGCCAAATGCTTAATGCACAGACTACCCTATTCCACTACCCTTGTTGGCCAGTGTTTGAGTCCCCTGGTGGGTTGAGTGTCTAAAAGGTTATAAACTTCAGCTACTGGAACAGGGTAGTCTGTGCATTAAGCATTAAGTCTCCAAAATTCATTTTTATTTCTAGTCTGACGCGGCACTTGAACGTGTTTCATAATAACTTATTACATTTTCAAAGACTTAAGTTTACCCACACACAACTATAACCTGCAAACACTAAAACAGATTTCTTACTATGCTATAATTCAAATGGCTTTTCATTTTATATATCTGCATTTGGGTGAGGTGATATGTTACAACAGTTTTGGATGAGGTGAAAACAAACTTTCTACACAAGATAGAACACGAAATATTGGGTAATATTAGGTAAAGTTAAAGGGGAAGAATGGAAGTAAATGCAAAGGGCTTATTGGCCCATATTTCTTGATGCTTCTATATTGGTGTGGAGTCTTGAAGTGGGTAGAATATAGTTGTGCATTAATTGGCTGTTGATTGCTGGTGTTGACTTCTTGATGTGTAGTGCCTCGCAAATATCAAGTCGCCTGCTATCGCTGTAACTATCGATGATTTCCGTGTTTTTTGTTAAGACTTCTCTGGTGATGGTCTAATTGTGGGAAGAGATTATATGTTCCTTAATGGAGCCCTGTTGCTTATGCATCGTTAATCGCCTGGAAAGAGATGTTGTTGTCTTGCCTATATACTGAGTTCTTTGAGGCTTACAGTCCTCAAGTGGGCATTTGAAGGCATAGACGACATTGGTCTCTTTCAAAGTGTTTCATGTCACGAATTCCATTTCAATGTTTCCGATTGCATTGATAATTTTTTTCATAGATTTCGATTTATTATATTTTTTATCGAACTATTTTGTGTGACATTGTGTTGGAACTGAGCTGTGTTGTTTACCATACCGTTCATTTCGTAAGTATAAATATAGATGCCACACCTGTGACTGGTAAAACTATGCTTTTCTTGACAAACAGTGCCATCTATTGCATGTAGGAGCAACACACGTGATATCTATCTATATAAATAAAAATGGAAATGTTCGTTTGTTCAAAATCACTAATCTCTGAATGTTCTTCACCGATTGCCTTGAAAATTTCACACCACGTTTCATCCGCATCCGAGCGAGTTTTTATATACATACTATATAGATGTCACGTCGTTGTTTTTTTTTTCTTTTTTGCAGGGATAATCCTGCGTGGGCCCTAAGCCTCTGGCTGGCCCGTTAAGTATTGCTTGTGTCTGTTTTACTTGGGCGGAGTATGAGTATTTATGACTCGTATGTTCGCTTCAGTAAGATTTTGCCATATGTATTTAACAACTTCTTCTGCTCTGTTGAATCTAAGTTGAAATCTTAATGGGTTTGTAACTGTGCACTGTGTTAGATAATGTTCCAGTGGTCTGTCGGGCATTTCTCCACAGTGTTGACATTTCCTCTCATCTTCCGGAACCTGTAAGCCTATTTCCCATGCACATGGGTATCCAAGCCTGATGCGATGTAAGTGCACTTCTGTTGTTCTACTGCCCCCTTTCATCAAACTAAGTGGTTCGTAGTTGGTTGAATTCTTGTACCAACCCGCAGATCCTGATGTTGCAACTGCTGTGTTGTGGTCACTGTACATCTTTTGCATTGCTCTGTTTCGAATTACTTTCTTCATCTGTGACAGACTCTGTGGTATGTAAATGTCTACATTTCTCCTCTTAGTAGCAAGTTTTGCAGCTTCGTCTGCAATGTCATTTCCTATTATTCCCACATGACTTGGCACCCAGTTGATAAGTACCCGTCGGCCTTGTCGTTTGAGTGTGTGCATGAATGACAAGACATTTGTGATCAGATGGATGTTATCACATATGTGTTCTTGTTGCAAGGTTTCAATGGCGGTTCTCGAATCTGTATGGATGATAACATGTTGTCGGTGTTCAGCAAGAGCATGTTCCAAAGCCTTTTGAATGGCTAGCATCTCTGTTTGTAAAGTTGAACACCCATTTGAGAGCCTCCAACTATTTACAGAGTTTCCTGCTTTAACTGCAGCTCCGGTTTCTTGTCCCTGCTGGTCTACTGATCCATCTGTGAAGTAAGTGAAGCTGTCGGATGCCATGTTTGCTTCTATATGCATCTGTGCAATGTTACGTAGCAGATGAGGATTTGTCTGGTTCTTCTTTCCTTCAAGAGCCATAATCTTAAAGTCTGCTGGCAGAGATTCCCAAGGGGCTTGTATAACAAAGTCTGCATGTATTTCGTCGACACCCCTCTCAGTGACTGTGTTTGTCATATCGAATGTATTGAAGGTGTTTATCGCACAATGGGTCCACCTGTTGCTATTGGAGGCTCTTCTGTCCAGAGTTAGTGCTCCAGTGATTATATCTTTAAATGAACTGATTCTAGGTCTAGTCAATATCTTGGTCAGCATGCACGCAGCAATCCCTTTTACCCTTATTTCAATCGACGTTAGCTTTGTTTCTAGTCTTAGGTTCAGTATTTTAGTGTATCTGGGAGCTCCTGTTATGATTTGCAATGCATCATTTTGAAGAACCTCAACTTTTGCCCACTGACCAGGAGAAAGAGTGAGTAAGGCAGGCGCTGCATAATCAACTAGGGAACGAACGGCGTGTATGTAAAACATTCTCAACACTCTGTGTCCCGCTCCTAGACGGGACCCGTCACGTCGGTGATGGGAAAAAACATGTTTTTTTTTAAAAAGCTGTGTTTTTCGTGTATTTTTCATCTGAGCGAAATCTTCGAAAACCTCTTTACCTATTGCTTTGAAATTTTGACACAACATTGCATTCGAATAGGCGAGTGTTTTTATATACCTACTATATACTTGGCATACCTGTGTCAGGAAAACATGCTTTTTTTTAAAAAACCGCGCCATCTGTAGGACGTAAGAGCAACACAAATTGTAATCTCCGAAGTTCTTCACCGATTGCTTTGAAATTTTGACACAACGTTCCATTCGATAACTTTCGTGTTTTTATATACATACTTTTTAGATATCACACATGAGACAGGTGAAAACATGCGTGTTGTGAAAAACAGCGCCACCTGTTGCACGTAAGAGCTATATACAATATACAAAATATGTTACGATTCCATTTCAATGTTCCCGATTGCATTGATAAATTTAATTTTCATAGATTTTGATTTATTTTCATTTTGATTTTATTTTTTGTGATTTTTTTTTTTTTTTTTTTTTTGTTTAGCAGGGATAATCCTGCGCGGGCCCTAAGCCTCTGGCTGGCCCACTAAGTGATGCTTGTTTCTGTTTTACTTGGGCGGAGGATGAGTATTCATGACTTGTATGGTCGCTTCAGTAAGATTTTGCCATATGTGTTTAACAACGTCCTCTGCTCTGTTGAATCTAAGGTGAAATCTGAACGGGTTTGTAACTGTGCACTGTGTTAGATAATGTTCCAGTGGTCTGTCGGGCAATCCTCCACAGTGATGACATTTCCTCTCATCCTCCGGAACCTGTAAGCCTATTTCCCATGCACATGGGTATCCAAGCCTGATGCGATGTAAGTGCACTTCTGTTGTTCTACTGCCCCCTTTCATCAAACTAAGTGGTTTGTAGTTGGTTGAATTCTTGTACCAACCCGCAGATCCTGATGTTGCAACCGCTGTGGTGTGGTCATTGTACATCATTCGCATTGCTCTGTTTCGAATTACTTTCTTCATCTGGGATAGACTCTGTGGTATGTAAATGTCTACATTTCCCCTCTTAGTAGCAAGTTTTGCAGCTTCGTCTGCAATGTCATTTCCTATTAGTCCCACATGACTTGGCACCCAGTTGATAAGTACCCGTCGGCCTTGTCGTTTGAGTGTGTGCATGAATGACAAGACATTTGTGATCAGATGGATGTTATCACATATGTGTTCTTGTTGCAAGGTTTCAATGGCGGTTCTCGAATCTGTATGGATGATAACATGTTGTCGGTGTTCAGCAAGAGCATGTTCCAAAGCTTTTTGAATGGCTAGCATCTCTGTTTGTAAAGTCGAACACCCATTTGAGAGCCTCCAACTATATACAGAGTTTCCTGCTTTAACTGCAGCTCCGGTTTCTTGTCCCTGCTGGTCGACTGACCCATCCGTGAAGTAAGTGAAGCTGTCGGATGCCATGTTTGCCTCTATATGCATCTGTGCAATGTTACGTAGCAGATGAGGATGTGACTGGTTCTTCTTTCCTTCAAGAGCCATAATCTTAAAGTCTGCTGGCAGAGAATCCCAAGGGGCTTGTATAACAAAGTCTGCATGTATGTCGTCGACACCCCTCTCAGTGACTGTGTTAGCCATATCGAACGTATTGATGGTGTTTATCGCACAATGGGTCCACCTGTTGCCATTGGAGGCTCTTCTGTCCAGAGTTAGTGCTCCAGTGATTATATCTTTAAGTGAACTGATTCTAGGTCTAGTCAATATCTTGGTCAGCATGCACGCAGCAATCCCCTTTACCCTTATTTCAATCGACGGTAGCTTTGTTTCTAGTCTTAGGTTCAGTATTTTAGTCCATCTGGGAGCACCTGTTATGATTCGCAACGCATCATTTTGAAGAACCTCAACGTTTGCCCACTGACCAGGAGAAAGAGTGAGTAAGGCAGGTGCTGCATAATCAACCAGGGAACGAACGGCGTGTATATAAAACATTCTCAACACTCTGTGTCCCGCTCCTAGACGGGGCCCTGTGATTGCTCTCATTATATTCATTCGTGACTTTGCTCTCTCCTTTAGATATTGAATTTGCTTATTGAATGTCATTTTAAAATCAATCCACACTCCGAGATATCGATATTGCGTAACCCACTGAAGGTTAATGTCTTGAATGCGTAGTTGCCTGTTTGGAGTGTTGCCACCTAGTCTCATCGCCTTAGACTTCTGTGCAGATATTTTTAGCCCTAAAACACTGGATTCAGATGTCACTTTATCTAAAGCACCTTGAGCTTTATTTAGAAGTGAAGGACCTGTAATGACTAATGCTATATCATCAGCATAGCTTAGCAATTTAACCCCTTCTGGAAAGGTCATGGTAACAAGGTTTTCCATAAGGATGTTAAAAAGACTAGGACTGAGGACTCCTCCTTGTGGAGTCCCATTCTCGTGCAAGTGGTAGTCCGACACTTGTCCTTGCAACTTGACTCTGGCATACCTGTGACTTAGGTAATCTTGAATCCATGCTAGCATTTTCCCCTTCACACCTTTTTTAACTAAGGTGTGGAGTATTGCTTGCGGGCTTGCAAGTTCAAATGCTTTTTCTAGATCAAGGAAGACCACTATAGCTGGACCCGAGTTAACTGTTCCTAGTAATGTTGCTATGCAGTTGGCAGTACCTACTCCTCTAGTGAAGCCAAATATGTGTTTATGAAGGTCTCCAGTCTTCCACAGTAGCCTATTTAAGACCATCCGTTCTGCAGGTTTACTAATGCATGACGTTAATGAAATGGGTCTGTAATTGCCAGGTTCTTTCGGCTTAGGAATCGGTATGATGTCTGCTTTCTTCCAAAAGGTTGGTAGTTTGCCTTGCTGCCAAGAAGCATTGATGACGTCCAAGATTCCTCGTTCTCCAGCAGGACCTGCATGTGCGATCATTGAGTATGTAATGTTATCAGCACCTGGTGCAGTGTCCTTACCACCTTTTTTGGCTCTGCTTAGTTCCTGTTCGGTGAAGGGACAGTCACACTCGTCATTCATAGCTATGCCCTCATGAATGACTGTCATCCTCTCTTGTTTTAAGTGTACTTGCTGCCTTCGGACCATTGCAGGATTTTGTGTGACGTTGCATTGGAATTGAGCTGTGTTGTATACCATACCATTCGTTTTGTGGGTATAGCTTGTTTGTTCCTTTTTTCTTTGTATTTAATTTTGTTTTTTTTAACTTTTCTTATTTTTCAGTGTAATTGGTGGTGAATTTGAGCTGTGTTGATTGATTTGCATTTGAATTGAAATATTTCGTTAGTGTTTTTGTTTTTGTTTTGAAAACAAGACAATGGACAACACGTTTTTTTCACAGCTGCAAATGTCTAACAAACAGCCATGAATCCACCGGCTACAACGTTAACTGCTTTCTTCACATTATGTCAAAATGACGCGTTTGTTAAAACACTGCTGTATTCGGAAGTGCCTACGTATTACACATAGAATACGTGTAGAAAATCATTTGAACGACGCAAACAAGGAGAGTGAGTTGACGGTCAACCTGGCATATTCAAATAAACTACGATAGGCAGACTGCACACGGTGCATCCAAGTCAAGATGAATGCTTCTTTCTTCGCATGCTGTTGGTAAATGTGCCCGTTCCAACGTCTATCCAGCCATTGAGATTTGTCAACGGCATAACTTATGCCGATTAGACAAAGCTAGATTAGACACGTTTGACTAATTTTAGGCATCCAAAAGAATATTAAGTTAGAAGTTATTGTCATTATGATATTTTTTCTTGACTCAGTTATATGAGAGAAATACCCCTGATAAGAAATTTTATGAAATCTGAGGGTTGAAAGGAATTGTGTTGTTGATGTTAGAGGATGTTACGAACCCAATTCCATCGTCGGAGCAACGACGTCAATGCCATCTGTGAGTCCGCTCCCGAGACCCCCCACAACATGGACGACGCCATCTAGTGGTGACAGGATTATACCAGCAAGAGGCGCTAGATTCCTGTCCTAGCCAGCTTGAGAGGTAGCTGGTGCTGTCCTCTGGTGAGGTGATGCTTAGAAAATCAGCGCCATGTATTGAAGGAGGAGTTGTATGTCTATGTCAGAGTACGTAAGTGTTGTTTCCCAGTGTACTGATGACGTGTCTGTATCCACAGAGTCGACGTAGGCCTGCTGTGGTACGAGGACAAGCAGTCTACCCAGGACAGCCAATGTCTCTCTATTCCATTCTGCTTTACGGAAGCAGTGAGCCGCCGCCGGAGAAGAACTGTGAAGTGGCAGTGACGGAATTCGACGTACTCGAGACTGGCTAACTGAAGAGACGATTGACAGTTAAGGTGCTACTGAGGAGTGTAACCAGCGAGTTGCAAGAAGCTCCTGCCAGGGGTTCGCTATCCTTGTATTTGTACGTGAAGAGGCCCAGGAGCGCGAGGCTGATGTTCTCTACCAGCACCAGGCTGGAGAGTGATTGTGGGCGTGCACGAAGAGCACCTAGTGAGACGGTGTTTTGGCTGGCCCGTGGCTAGGGTAGACTCGTTGGTGGTTTCCCAGTACTGGTTGAGGACGGTTCTGTGTGTTGAGGAAACACGGTAGCTGACAAGACTGCATCGATTGAGCATCGAGGAGCGCTTAGTGTCCAATAAGAGACACTTGTGTACATATTAAGTGTAGTAATACTTCCTTTTGGATTATATGAGGTGACGGGAAAGTGATTATATGTGAATGTATTGATAATTGATGATGTGGCGTATTCAATGCACCTCCCTTATAGTGTTTACCTGTATTACTGAGCTCACTCCTTGAAAGCCACTACTAACTTGGGGCCGGATACCAGAACTTTAGTTCCACCAGCAGAGAACCCGGTTGCGATCCATTGTGGCCGTAACAGAGGAATAGTAGATACTTTTGCCAATATTCCTCTAAACTGAAGATATTATAAATTCTCCCCTTTACCACCTATTCCATAGACATTGATGAGCATGCCCACAATTTTCTTCACTTTGTCTTTAATTATTCCTCTGAAGAATTTCTCATCATGAGTAGAATTTATCCTGATAATTTTGGTTGTTTTGGATGAAGATACCATGACTATTGTCTTGTAGAACAATACGATTAACATCCATATCAAATGCCTTAAATATGTCTGGTGAAAATAAAATCTGCTTCTTCCCTTCTAGTAATTGATATGGTGAAATCTTCATATCATCCCATTCTATTACATTATTTGGAATTTTGTATACGAGTTTGATAAATGATGGGATAAATTAGGGTAGTGAATGACCAAAATTAGATGTCAGCATGGATGTTATACAAGTTTCCAAGGATGGCATTCTTCCATTTACGTTTACTGTATTAATTTTAAATAAATAAATGCTAATGAAGAAGCTACACTCACTAATTGCTGAAATTTTACCTGGTCAATTGGAAAATAAGATCCGTGTAAGTACCAAATTAAAATATATTGTAAATGAGGTAAAATAACGTTACGTGGTTGTTGTTTGCGTTTATGGATATTATTTAATTATACTGTTTCATAATCAATATTAAAAGAATTTATCGGAATAACATATACTATAGTATTTGTTTTTATTATATCTAAATTAGTAGACGAATTTAAAAGTCTATTGGAATAAACATAAATAGACACTTTTTTAATAGTCATCGCAAAAGTGATGAGATTCGATTGACTCGTCTACAAGTCTTCATAATGTTGGAATTTGGAGGCGGTGTAGTGGTTTACTTGACTGATGACATTTGTAGCAGCTTGCTACATTCTTAGTTCTTTCTAGTGACGCCATTATTCTACTCTTTGGTATATAGATAAAATCGGATGGATCGTGTTTAGAAAGAAGTGTCAGAGTAGCTAACAGATGGGATGCAATGTAGGCCGTGATGTGGTGGAGGCATCACATCCATACACGGTTTCAGATCTAATCCAACACAAAATTAAATTAGAAAAGATTCAGAGGGATACCACCTACCAGGGCCTCCCTGGCTGCCCTGGTAGGTGGTATCCCTTGGTTCCAGGTCCCATCTCTTTTGTTTGATTTGCTGTATGGATAACGACTTGCCTTCTATTACCCAGGCTCATAGGGAGGGGGACCAGGCCCTTGAGTCGGACCGTCCTGGAAGACCGGGATCTGTAGTCCCCGCTACGGGACCCGGTTTAGGCCCAGACCGGACTCTTCCTTCCTGCTCCCCTCCCTCTGTGGTTGGGTCGAGCCCCAAGCCTGCTGTGGTGACTGTCTCGTCCCCTTGCACGGCTCCATCCTTTCTTGTGACTACTGCACCTTTCGACCCGTCTCTCTCTAAGGGTTCTCATCGCCGTCCCCGCCATGGCCGCTCTCGTATGCTCCCTTCCCATCCTACTTCGTTCCATGCTTTGTTTGGTCCTGATACGTGGACTAAATACTTTGACCTCCTACCTTTTGGATTCAACTCCTCCTGATGATTTTTCCCTTCATAGGCATCTTGTCGATTCCGTGGATGCCTCTGTCACCTTCAACCCCACTTGTCTTGGTACCCGTGTTGTTGCTGCTCCTTCTCAGGATGCGGCCGCCCACTTGGCCGCCTTATCCTGCCTTGGCGAAACCCCTGTTCGGGTCTCGAAGTACGCCCGATTGAATGCCAGTGTTGGCACTGTTCTCCTCCCGCACCATGTTGCGACCGGTGTTAGGGATCTCGAGGACTGCCACGAGGATATCAAGCATATCCTCGAGGCCCAGGGTCATTCTGTACTCCAGGTGGATACATTTACTCGTCCCCCTCGTGGTCATCGCCGTCTGCCCCTTAGGGTTGTGAAGGTTACCTTTGATGATAGGTCCCTTCCGCCCTCTGTCATTCTTGCTGGTGTCAGATGCTCCGTTCAGGAATATATTCCCTCTCCGAGGCTCTGCGGTAAGTGCTGGAGGTTTGGGCATGGTACCCTCAAATGCTCTAGTCCTGTCTCTCTCTGTCCCCTGTGTGCAAGCGAGGGTCACTCTAAGTTAGAGTGCACTTCTTCCCAGGCCCGCTGCCTCAATTGCGGTGAGGCCCACCCTACTTTCTCCCGTGCGTGTATTCGCTACTGTTACGGACCCGAGTCCAGCGTCCGAGCACGGGGCAGTGACGACCACGCCATCTGTAGGTCAGCTCCCGAAACCCCCTCCAAATGGACAACGCCATCTAGAAAGGGCGGTATATACCGGCCACAGGGGCTGAATTCCCGTCTTAATCAACTCGTGACATAGCCACTGCTGACCTCTGGTGAGGTGACGCTTAGACAGCAACGCCATCTATGGAGTGGATAGGTGGGCTTTTGTGTCTAAGCCTGTAAGTGAGGTGCCCTAGAGTGTAACTAGTACTGATGACGTGTCTGATTACAGAGTCGACCTGGGACTGCTGAATCGGACGGTGGGCAGTCTACACAAGGCAGCCTTAGCCTCTCCACGTGTTTGCTGCAGAAGCTGTGAGTCACCCCCTGGATGAACACTGTTGTGTTAGCCTGGCTGTGAAGTGGCAGAACCAGGGATTGTCGTACCCGGGGCTGACTGGTGGAGAAGACTAGCCACTGGGGTGTTGTGGTGAGGAGAGTGATCTGTGGAATCACACTAGGCTCCTGCGTAGGGCTCGCAACCCTAGTATCGGTCGTGGAGTGGCCTACGCAGCGTAGCTGATTGGAACCTGCCAGCTACAGGCTGGATTTGTGGTTGAAGGCCTGCACGACGGTGCACCCAGTGGGACTGTGATTTGGCTGGCCTGTGGCCGGGGTAGACTCGTCTAGAGAATCTAAGGATTTATTGTGAGGCCATGAGAAGAGGACCAGGGCTACTCATCGTGAGCACTGTGGAGCATCCCGTGTCTTCGGAGGAAGACGAGTTATTGTAAATAAGAAGTGTTGTAATAGCAACCCCGCGTGTGACTGTGATATATTTATTTATGGTGGTGGTAGTAATATATATTTAATTTTGTGTATTTGTATCCCTTCCCTTTTAATTTACTTGCGTTACGGAACACACCCCTTGAAAGCCACTACTAACTTGGGGGCCAGATACCCAAGCTCTAATAACATCAGAGAAAGAACCCACTTGTGACCCAATAGGGCCGTAACAGCTACAAACTTGAGGCGGCTGTCCTCAACTTGAAGCACCGAGACCGTTTGTCTTTTCCTGAGGCTCGGCACCAAGTTCATCGACTCCCCTCTTTCGCTGGCGATTCCTATGCTCGCGTGGTGCGCTCTTCCTCTCCTCGTCCTTCCCACCTTTCTCAGTCTCACAACCGTTTCCAAGCCTTAGACCCGGACACACCCACCACCACCTTCCCTGTTTCCCTCCGTTCTGTTCCGAAGGGTCCCCCTCCTGGTTCTCTGTCTAGGGGCTCCCCTTCTTTCTACCCAGTCTGTCACGTCTCCTGTGTCTTCTATTTCCTCTCCTTCTAGTCCTCCTTCCCGTCCTTCTCCATCTCTTGGCTCTCCACGCCTCCTGACTGTGCGGGCCGACGTCCATCGCTCTCCTGATGGTTGTATTGCTCGCTCTCGATCTTCTTCTCCTATCTAGACACTGGAGTCTGTTGCCCAGTTCGTTGCTGCTGGGACGCCTGTATCTTTGAGTCAGAAGCGGAAACCTGGCTCCTCTCCTTCCTCCTCCCCTGTCGGTAAGAAAGCTTCGCTTTCTTCTTCACCCCCTATCTCTGATTCTATCATTCCTTCCCCTCCCACTTCGGTGGTGGTACCCCCTGTTCCTACTGTGGGGGTTTCTTTAGCCCCTGGTTCCATCTCGGTTACTGCCCTTGCTGAGGTGCGCTCCCCTCTTTCTGCCCCCCCTCCTCCCCTTCCTTCTCCTCCAGACCCTGCTCGTCCACCTCTGGTCCGTCCTCCCGCTTCTTGCCCTCCTTCTTTGCTCAGTTTACCCATGCCCCTAACCCTGACCCTGACTGTGCTTTTTTAGTGTGCTGTGTTCCTTCTTCACCTTTGTTTCTTCTTTGCTCTCTGTTGCTCTCCCTCTCTCTCTTTGCTGATGTCTTTTCTCCAGTGGAACATCCGTGGATTTTACGCCAATTTCCTTGAACTCCAACTTCTCATTTCAAAGTTTTCGCCCCTTTGTGTCTGTCTCCAGGAGCTGATGCTTGGTTCTCGTCCTGGTCACTTCCGTGGCTATTCTTTTCTCTTCCCTCCCGGTTCTTCTGCTCTCTTGATTCGTTCCGATGTTCCCTTTGTCCCCTTACTTTTTTCCTCGTCTCTCCACTGTTCTGCCGCCCGTATCATTGTGCGTAGATGGTATACGGTTTGTTCTATTTATCTGCCCCCCACTGTCCCACTTTCTCTTACCGATCTTAAACACCTCCTAGACTCCTTGCCGGAGCCTGTGCTCCTGCTGGGTGATTTCAATTGTCGTCATGCCCTTTGGGGTGATGTGCTGACAAACACCTGGGGTCGCCTCCTTGAACCTTTCATCCTCTCTTCTTCCCTGTCCCTTCTTAATTCTGGTGAGCCAGAACTCTCGGACTCACTCCCTTTCTTGTCTCGATCTTTCTCTGTGCTCGTCATCCCTTTCCTTAGATTTCGGGTGGCGGGTCTTTGATGACCTCCAGGGCAGTGACCATTTTCCTATCCTTGTCACTTTTTTCTCCTTTTGCCCTCCTCTCTCCTTTCCTAGGTGGCGGTTTGCCGAGGCTGACTGGCGCCTCTTTACTCTCCATGCTACTATTTCCGACCTCTCCATTTTACCTCTCCCTCGCGCCCTCCTTCTTTTTCATGACACTGTCTTTGACGCTGCCCTCCACTCTATTCCTCGCTCTTCCTCTCGGGGAACGCGGAAGTGCGTTCCCTGGTGGAGTTTGGACTGTGCTCGGGCTGTCCACTGTAAGCGTGCAGCCTGGAAGAGACATCGCTGCCGGCAGACAGTTGAGTCTTTTCTTTTGTTTCGGAAGGTGGGTGCGGTGGCCCGTAGGACCATCCGTGCGGCTAAACGTGCTTGCTGGGAGTCTTATGTCTCCTCTGTTACGTCCGAAACTCCTCTTCCACTGGTCTGGAAGCGTATCTGCAAGATTGCGGGTAAGTTCGTTCCCGATGTCTCACCGGTCCTTCGCCTCCATGGTGCTCTTGTGACGGACCCGTTGCAGGTTGCGACCAAACTGGGTTCCCATTTCTTCTCTGTTAGTTCTGGTTCTCATCTCCCCCAATCCTTCCTTCTTCGCAAGCCTCTCCTTGAATCTCGTCCTTTAAATTTCTGTAGTTATCTTCACCTACCTTATAATGATCCCTTCTCTCTCTCTGAACTTCAATCTGCCCTAGCCCTTTGTGGTTCTACTGCAGCGGCCTCCGATGGCATTCATTATGAAATGCTTTGCCATCTTCCTCCGTGCACGTCTCAGTATTTACTGAGTCTGTACAATCGGGTCTGGGAGTCGTCGTCAGTCCCTGAAGACTGGCTCGATGCTATTGTCCTCCCTGTTCGGAAACCAGGGTCTCTCGGGTCATCCCCCAAGGACTTCCGCCCTATTGCTCTCACGAGTTGTGTCTGCAAGCTCTTTGAACGTATGGTCAACGTTCGTTTGATGTGGTTCTTAGAACACTATCGCCACCTCTCCCCTTCTCAATTTGGTTTTCGCAAGTGCCGCAGCACAACAGATGTCCTGGTGAACTTGGAGGTCTATATTCGTACTGCTTTTGCTGCGAAGACCTCCGTTGTTGCCGTCCTTTTTGACCTGGAAAAGGCTTATGACACTACCTGGCGGTATCATATTCTGTCTCAACTTCCTTCTTTTGGCCTTCGTGGGAACCTCCCTCTCTTCCTCCAGAGCTTCCTCTCTCGTCGTTCCTTTCGTGTGCGGCTTGGTACTGCTCTCTCTGCCTCTTTTCAACAGTATGACAGTGTGCCCCAGGGTAGTGTTCTGAGCACTACTCTTTTTCTTGTTGCTCTCAACGGTCTTCTTTTCTCTTCCTTCTGGCGTCTTCTCTGCTCTCTATGTTGATGATCTTACTCTTTGCTGTCGGGGTGATGATTCCCCTTTCCTTCAACGGCGGCTTCAACTTGCGATTGATGCCGTGTCGTCTTGGGTCACCGATCATGGCTTCAAGTTCTCTGTGTCTAAGACTTGTGCTATGACTTTTACTCGGAAGCATGTCGTTCTTCGTCCCTCTTTGTCGCTTTATGGTCATCCCATTGTGTATAGGGATTCCGCGAAGCTTTTGGGATTAGTCTTTGACACTCGTTTGTCTTAGTCAGCCCATATCTCTTACCTCCGAGTTGAATGCTCTAAGGCCCTTAACCTCCTTAAGGTTTTGTCCTATACTTCTTGGGGAGCGGATAGGCGCACGCTTCTCTATTTGCACTCCTCTCTCGTCCTGTCTAAACTCGATTATGGTTGCCCTGCATACTCTTCTGCTTCTCCTTCTACTCTTCGCCGTCTTGATGCTTTGCACCATACTGGGTTGCGTCTCAGCTCTGGTGCCTTTCGTTCGACTCCCGCCCTTAGTTTGTATGTTGACACTGGCTTTCTCTCTCTTCAGGACCGTCGTGATCGCTACTGTCTTCGCTATCTTGCGCGGTCCTTACAACATCCTTCCTCTCGCCTCTGTCGTGCATTGACTTTTCCTCCTCCTGTGGTTTCTGTTCCTCATCATTGTCTCCCACTTTCTGTCCGGTTATCTCGCTTACAGGATTCTCTTTCTGTTCATATTTTTAATGTTTCTCCTCGTATTGTTCCTTCCTTACCTCCGTGGAGAGTCCCCCTTCCCAAGTTTTGTACGTCCTTGACTTGTGTTACTAAAGCCTTTACCCCTCCTACAATTCTGAAAAGCCTCTTCCTAGAGCACTTTTCTTCGCACTCCCACTTTATTTCCATCTTCACCGATGGGTCTAAGTCTGTGGACGGTGTGGGCTACTCTGTTGTTTTTCCTGACCGTACTTATATGTGTCGCCTCCCTTCGGAGGCTAGCGTCTTTACAGCAGAACTTTATGCTATTCTCTATGCTTTTCGTCTCTTGCTTTCTCATTCTCATTCCTCCTTTGTGGTTGTAGTTGACTCTCGTAGTGCCCTCATGGCTCTAGGGTCCTTTAATCCTGTCCATCCGGTGGTCGTCGAGATTCAACATTGGCTGTTTCTTATTTAACTAGTAAATTTAAATCAGTAGAGTTCTGCTGGGTTCCCAGCCATATTGGTGTTTCTTTCAATGAGCGTGTGGATGAGCTGCCGCTAAGGAAGCTATCCGTTCTTGTCCCATCTCCCGTAAAGGTATTCCTTATTCCGACTTTTATCCTGTTATTCATTCTTCCATTCTTGCCCGTTGGCAGGGTTGTTGGTCCTCTGTGGTTGGTAACAAGCTGCGTACTCTCAAACGTTGTGTGTCCCCGTGGCCTTCCTCCTGCCACCGTAACCGGCGGTGGAACACTGCTTTGGCACGGCTGCGGGTTGGTCATACTCGCTTAACCCACGGTCACTTAATGGAGCGCCGCCCTGCTCCTTATTGTCCGAATTGCGTTGTCCCTCTTACAGTTGTGCATATCCTTGTTGAATGTCCTGACTTACAGGACGAGCGTGTGTCTTGGTTTCCGACCGTCCCTCGCGGTCACTTGTCCCTCAATAGAATTCTAGGTGAATCGGATACTTTCGATATCGTTTGCCTTATGCGTTTTTGTTCTCGTAATGGTATTTTTGGTGATATTTAGCGCCCTCTGATTATTTCGCACTTTGATGGAGCTACATAGCCTTCCCAGTTTGGTGCCTTCTTTTGATAATTACCTTACCTTGCCTTTTTTTTTTAGTAAATAATAAATAACAATAATATTATTTTATTTACTTACTAAAAAGAAAAGAAATAATAAGAGTTTAGTTTTATATACCCCCCTCCCCGTCAGGCCCGTTGGCGCCGTGAGGGGGGCTTAGTGGACGGCTGCTGGAGTGTGACGCTCCGTGAGACAGTCCTTTGTCCTTTGGTGGCCTTGCACTCCTGCTGCTGTCTTCTCTAATTGTGCCAGATCACTTTTCCTTTTCCTTTTGTTTCGTTTTTCTCCCCCTCTTCTCTTATCTGCTTGTCTTTTCCTGCCGACCTTTTCCTTGGTTTGGTTATTCCTTTGGACTTCTTTTTTGAGGCCCGGGTGCTTGAGGAGGCATACTCTTGCACCCGTAGAACTGTAGTACCCAACGTCTCGAGCGAGGGGAACCTTTTATTATCAATCCCCCTTTCGTCGCTGAACCCGATCTCGACGGACTGACGGTTCTTAAGGTGGCGTTTGTGGGGCGAATACTCATGATGCACCCCTAGGGGGCCCCGGCTTGATCGGCAATAGCTTCCTGTTGGGTGTCCTGCCTCTGATTGTGGCTCCATGGTGGGTATGGTTGCACATTCGTGGATAAATTACTTTCTCTTCGTCTATATGTCGTTGAATGTTTCTGTTGTACCCTCTCAGGCTCGTGGGGTGGGCGACCAAGTCCCCAAGTCGGCCTATATTGGATGACCGGGCTCTGTAGCCCCCGCTGCATTGGGCCCCGACCTTGCTCCTCCTTTGATCGTCCTGAATTCTTCCCTCAGCTTCCCTCCCTCCTCTGTGGTTGGGTCGAGCCTCAAGCCCCAGTGGTGACCACTTCGTCCCCTGGTGCAGCTAAGTCTCTCGTTGTGACTACTGTGGCTTTTGACCCCCTCTCTCTCTAGGGGTTCTCAACGCCCTCAGCGCCATGGTCGCACTCGCTCATTTCCTTCCTGTACTGATGCGTATCAGGCCTTATTTGGTTCTGCTTCGTGGGCCAAATACTTTCATCTCCTCCCTCTTAATTTTGCGACTCCTGACGATTTCTCCCTCCATCGGCATCTCGTTGATTCCGTGGATGCGTCTGTTACTTTCAACCCCACTCGTCTCGGTACACGTGTCGTTGCTGCTCCTTCTCAGGATGCAATTTCCCGCTTAGCTGCCTTATCCTGCCTTGGCGAGATCCCTGTCCGGGTCTCAAAGAACACTCGGTTGAATGCCAGTGTTGGCACTATTCTCCTTCCTGCCCATGTTGCAACCGGTGTTCGGAATCTGCAGGACTACCACGATGACATTCGGCATATCCTTGATGCACAAGGCCATTCTGTTCTCCAGGTAGACTCGTTTACTCGTCCCCCTCGTGGTCATTGCCGTCAACCCCTTCGAGTTGTGAAGATCACCTTTGATGGTAGGACCCTTCCATCCTCTGTCATTCTTGCTGGTGCCAGGTGCTCAGTCCAGGAGTATATTCCTTCTCCTCGGCTTTGTAACAAGTGCTGGAGGTTTGGGCATGGTGCCCTCCGCTGCTCTGGGACTGTCTCTCTCTGTCCTTTGTGTGGGGGTGAAGGTCACTCTAAGTCGGAGTACACTTCTCCCTAAGCTCGCTGCCTCAACTGCGGTGAGGCCCATCCTAACTTCTCCCGTGCCTGTATCCATTACAAGCTTGAGGCAGCCGTCCTCAACTTGAAGCACCGGGAACGTTTGTCTTTTCCCGAGGCGAGGCGCCAGGTTCGCTGGCTCCCGCCTTATGCTAACGTCTCTTATGCTCGTGTGTTGCGCTCTTCCTCTCCTCGTCCTTCCCATCTTCCTCAGACTCACAACCGTTTCCGGGCCTTGGACCCTGATACGCCCACTGCCCCCTCCTCTGTTCCTTTGAGTTCTGTCCCGAAGGGTCCCCCTCCTGGTCCTCTGTCTGGGGTTCCCCTTCTTTCTACCCGGTCTGTCATGTCTCCTGTGTCTTCTTCCTCGTCTCCCTCCGATCCTCCTTCCCATCCTTCTCCTCTATCTATTGACTCTCCCCGCCGCCTGTCGGTGCAGGCGGATGTCCATTGCTCTCCTAACGGCCGTCGTGTGTGCTCTCGTTCAGCTTCTCCTGCTGAGACGTTGGAATCCGTTGCCCAGTACGTAGTTGCTGGGACACCGGTCTCTTTACATCAGAAGCGTAAGCCTTGCTCCTCTCCTTCCTCCTCCCCAGCGGGTAAGAAGGCTTCGCTTTCTTCCTCGGCCCCTACTACTGGCTCTATTGCTCCTTCCCCTCCCATTTCAGTGGTTGCGCCCCCTGTTCCTGCTCTGGAGGTTTCTTTGGCCCCTGCTTCTCTCGGTTGCTGCCCTTGCTGAGGTGTGCTCCCCTCTTTCTACTCCCCCTCTTCCTGCTGCTGTCCTTGACTGCTCCTCGCCATTGTCTCCTCCTCTTCCTCCTTCTCCTCTGGACCCCGCCCGCCCAGCTCTGGTCTGACTCCCGCTTCCTTCCCTCCGTCTTTGCTCAGTTTACCCATGGTCCCTAACCCTGACTTTGCTAACCCTGATATTCTTTAACGTGCTATGTTGATCTTTCGCCTTTGGTTCTTCCTTGTTCTCTGTTGTTGTCCTTTCTCTTCTCGTCGATGTCTATTCTTCAATGGAACGTTCGAGGTTATTACGCCAATTTCCTCGAACTCCAACTTCTAACAAATTCTAACAGATCATCAACAGGAACTTTAGTGAATAAAGAGGTCACATCGAAATGTTCACTAATAGTACGATCAAATCCAATTTAAGGGGGCATATCATTCTAAATCGTTATAAATTGAAAGTTGTTCAATTTGCTTATAATTTTTTTATGAAATGGTTATAGAAAGGGCTGCAACTGGTCCAAGTTTCACCATCACACCCTAAACAGAAAAGGAGAAAAAAAATACACAACGTATTATGCAACGAATGTTCAACATTCTCAAATAATCTCAGGGAACACATCTGTCAACTAAAATGTCTACTATGTGCCGTAGAAGCACAAACTCTTGTAATAATTGTAATATGTATGTTCAATATATTTATATATAATTTTTTTTTTTTTCCTTTTCATTTTTTTTCTTTCTTTTTTTTTGGCCAATTTTTTTTTCTCGTTTGTTATCAAGGGATTTTCATGAAACTTGCACACCTTTCTGAATGGATGACTATCTGCAAGGGTGCCAATTATGAACGAAATCTGTCGAAGTCAAGCTCAGCTACAGGTGGCCGAACTTGGATCTTTATTTTACTCTGGAAAGTAATTTACACCTTCAAAGTACTTCAGAGCTTTCATTTATTAATCAATTTACATGCAAATTACACCTTATATGTAGCGTTTGTGCTTCTACAGACTCTAGTAGAAATTTTAGTCCAAAGTCTATTTGTTGATTTTATAAAAATTTATAGATATCATAAATTGCATATTTTTTTAGTAGGGTAACTTTGAAAAATTATATTATTGCACTAAACACTTTTTTGATAATACTGATCACTAGAATCCTTTATTATGTGCTTAATTTAATATCTGAGTGTTATAGAAATGATTTTAGTTGAGACATGTGTTCCCTGAAACTATTTGAAAATTCGTTGCATAATTCGTTGTTTATTTTTTTTTCTCCTTTTCTGTTTAGGGTGTGATGATGAAACTAGGACCAGCTGCACCGCTTTCTATAACCATTTCATAAAAAAATTTATAAGCAAATTGAACCACTTTTAATTTTACATGAATATGCCACCTTAATAAAAAACTCCCCTGATACAGCAGGTTGTGTGTATTCGATTCCCTGCAATGATTGTGATTCTGTGTACCTTGGACAAACAGGAAAGTCCTTACAATTGCGGTTGTCACAACATGCTTATAGCATTAGAACTGCCCAAACGTCTAATGCATTGTATCTACATACGAGTTTATGCGATCACAATATTAACTGGAATGGGGCAAAAAGCATTACCAATTGTGGGGATTTCGTGGAACGGAATTTAATTGAGTCTGCTCTAATCAGTGTCCAAATCTTCTTAATGTTAGTACTGGAATGCACAAACTTGATCCATTTTTAAGTTATAATATTGCACAACAGTTTAACAAAAAACTTTGATAGAGAGGCTTACAATGTCTCATTATAATTTTATATTCATATATTGTGTGTTCATGAGGCTTTTCTTTAATCTTTTATCCTTATTCTCTGACCGCTTAATCCTCTTTACCATTCTAAGCTAAGCTGTACCTGTTTCTAGTTAATTCTTTCCCAAGGGATGGGTTGGTCAGGTGTCGGCCTATATATCCTCCCCCTTCTCCCTTCTCCTCTAGTCAATCTGGTGTTGACAAAGGCTTTAACAAGCCGAAACGTTCACCTCATTTCATATTTCTCTGTGGATTTTCCGCATATATATATATATATATATATATATATATATATATATATATATATATATATATATATATATATATATATATATATATATATATATATATATATATATATATATATATATATATATATATATATATATATATATAAGCCTATACTTGCATAAACCACAAGTGAAGATTAACAATCTTTGGACAACACCCACCAGTGGGACTCGAACCCAGAAAGCACAACTACCTTCCAGTAGCTGGCATAACTAGTATGCTTTAACCCACTACGCCATCAGACCTTACAAA
>NW_025574577.1:0-37500 GCF_020424385.1 Procambarus clarkii | reverse complement strand
ACAAGCAACAAGCGACTCTGGCTCTAGAGTGTCGTCAACGAGAAATCGCCTTGGAAACTTCACACTTCACTCAAGGCCAGCAAGCTACTGCCAATCTTCCCGTCAGTTTTAATATATCACATGCAAGTAAGTTAATGCCATCCTTTGTAGAAGCAGAAGTTGATGTGTTTTTCACCACCTTTGAAACTTTTGCTAATCAACTCAGTTGGCCTGTCGACCAATGGGCCACACTTCTCAGAGTCCATCTTACAGGTAGAGCTGCAGTCACACTCAGTACTTTGGCGTCTGAGAATGACTACCACACTCTGAAACAAGCAGTGTTGGACGCCTACCTCCTCTCTACTGAAAGTTATAGAAGGAAATTCCGTGACCACCTGAAGGCAATTACCACTACCTTCCTTGAGTTTGCTAATACAAAACGGAGATATTTCATGAAATGGCTGGAAGCAGGACATGTCTCTACTTTTGCAGAACTCGTCAACCTGATGTTAGTTGAAGAATTCTTGAGGCGTGTGCCGCCTCCTGTCCGTCTCTACTTAGCAGATAAAGAAGAAACCGACTACCTGAAGTGTGCTAAGTCGGCTGACACTTACAGCCTCATCCACCGGCTGACACCCGAACCATCCTCCAGTAAGAAGTCGTGGTCCAGTTACGAGAAAGTGAGCACCGATCAAGCTGGTTCGCAACTGTACTGCAAGTATTGCAGACTCTATGGACATACCATAGACAAGTGTGGTAAGTCTCAATACAAGGGAACCACCGACCAACAAAAACCCAAACCAACTCCTCCTAAGTCCGGTAAGCCTGTGATGAATGTTGGTGTTGATGTTAATGATCTTTCTCTTTTCAGTAACCACCTGTATACTGGAACTGTCTCTGCCAACGGTTCAAATCCAGAGGGACGTTTCAAATTGAAGATCTTGAGGGACACAGCGGCTCTTCAATCGATCATCTTGAAGTCGGCTGTGCCCAACATCGTCTACACCGGAGAAACTGTCTTCATCACTGACCTCACTGCTACCACTCCATACCCTCTCGCCAGAGTCCACCTGGATTGTCCCTACGTGAACGGAGAAGTCCAAGTCGCCGTCAGGGAAAAGCCTTTTCCCATGCCTGGAGTGCAACTTCTCCTAGGCAACGACTTGGCAGAAGACCTGCAACCGACCAACCTGATCGTCATGGACAAACCCCAGGTGTGTAACTCTGTGCCAAGTAACCCTATTCTAGAGTATGTTCCAGCAGAGGTTCAAGAGAGTGATGAAGTTTCTCCTCCGGTTCTCGTGACCACCCGTGCACAAGCCGCACGTCCACAGCCAGCTGACTCTACTGCTACCGCTGTCCCTCAAGACCCTCAGAAAATACCCCCGCATCTGACCAAGTTGGAGTTCCGTAAGTTGCAGAGGGAAGATCTTACTTTAACACCATTGTTTTTCCAGGCTGAGACTCAACCCGACAGTATTCCTGGGTTCTTCCTAGAGAACGACTTGCTCTACCGCAGATATAGACCCAGTAAACTGAAGGAGGAGGACGATTGGGCCAACATCGAACAACTTGTGATTCCTACCAGCCTGCGGCCCACTATTCTATACCTGGCCCACGGAGCGCTCTCCCACTACGGCTTCAACAAGACTTACCATGGAATTCGTCAAGACTACTACTGGCCAGGTATGGTAAATAACGTCAAACAGTACGTAAAACAGTGTCATACATGTCAGATGGCAGGCAAACCGAACATCTCCATTCCCAGAGCGCCACTGATTCCCATACAGGTGCCTGCGGAACCTTTCCACAGACTCATAATAGACTGTGTTGGTCCTTTACCTCGGACCAGTTCAGGTAACGCCTACATCCTAACCATCCTGTGTCCTACCACCAGATTTCCCATAGCAGTTCCAGTGAAGAACATCACGGCTGCTACGGTTGTAAAACATCTATTGAAGATCTTCACTCAATACGGATTTCCCAGGGAGATTCAGAGCGACTGTGGTACCAACTTCACCAGTGATCTCTTCAAAAGGACACTGGAGGAGTTCAACATCAAACAGGTATTGTCCAGCCTCTATCATCCTGCTTCACAGGGTTCTCTTGAACGTAGTCATCAGACTATCAAAGCACTCTTGAAAAAGTTTTGTAATGAAACCTCTAAGGATTGGGATAAGCAAATCGACCTTATAATGTGTATTTACAGAAGTCTCCCCAATGAGTCCTTAGGAGTATCTCCTTATGAGATGCTCTACGGCCGTAAGTGCCGTACTCCCCTTAAGGCTTTCAAAGACTCTCTCAGAGATGCCACCTTCAGTGAGCATCAGAATGTGCCCCAGTTTCTTCAAAACCTTCAACACATTCTAGAGAGAGTCCACCGCTTTGCCCATGATAATCTATTGAAAGCCCAGGAGAGGATGAAGACTCATTACAACCAGACCAGCAAAGTAAGAAAATTTAAGCCAGGAGACTTCATTCTAGCATACTTCCCTATCCCAGGTTCACCTTTACAAAACAGGTTTTCAGGACCCTACCGCGTCAAAGAGTGCAGACGTAACAACAACTACGTCATAGAGACTCCAGATAGGCGGCGGAAGACCCAGCTGTGCCACGTCAACCTCCTGAAGCAATATAATGGTACTCCTCCCACTGTCCTGATTAACTGTTCTACCTCCACAGAACCCTACATCCACAGTGAGACCTTCCCAGCTTCTCCTCCCGAAAGCACTGACAAGGAGTCAGCGCTTTCTAATTCCGAAATCCTTAATGATCTTCCCAAATACTTTCTGGATAATAATCGTGCTCCTTTGCCCTATTCTAATTCCACTCTCACCTCGTCAGATAAGCCCTTCATCCTCCATGTCGACGCCAGTGGTACCGACGTTGGTGGTGTCGTGATGCAGCAACGAGGCGAGGAGAATACACCTGTCAGCGACTACTGCTACAAGGAACTACGGAACCATTGGCAAGGAGCTACTCTTCATCATCCTGAAGCTCCAGCACTTCACTCCTCACCTGCAAAGTGCTCGGTCCACCATCAACACGGACCACACCACCCTACACCTCCTGCAGCACGCCCACTTCCCATCTCAACGTCTTCTACTATGGGCTTGCTAACTGCAGAAATTCAACCTGGAGACACGCTATACCAAGATTCCGACAACATCTTAGCCCATGATCTCTCCAGAGTTTATGAAGTAGAAGCGACTCCATCTATTACTCCACCACATAACGACGTACTTCTTCCAGAACCGCAGGCTTCGGGGGAGAGTTTTGACGATAATCTCCTTCAAGAGATTGAGCCTGCTCTTCCCTCAAAAAATACGTCACTACAAATATATAAAACTACTATGAAAGAAATGTCCAACAACGACATCAGCATCTCCAAGGTTTGCCAGAGCGCAAAACGTATGCAGCAAGGGACACCTGCTCAGCCTCAAACCGCCAAACTACCTGTCTTGTTGCCGGCTACTCGCTGATTGGCCGCCGGTCTGGCTGCAACTGCACTCCACCCACCATACTACTCGATGTCTGGGGCCGCCAAGACCTCAGTCCTCAGAATATTCAGTGCTTTCGTACCGCTAACACTTCTTCCTGGTAGACTGAGTTTTGGCTTAAGTGTACTAAGAGAGGTGATAGCTTAAAGCCAATATTCCCGCACCTCTCATTTTATTGTATATTGCACAGCTTGTTATTGCTCACTTGTCTTAACGTAACTTTTCATTTTTTCATTTTATTATTCTTATTATTTTGATTGATTAATTTTATTATACGAATTTGTATGTCCATTTTATTCATGTTTTGTTTATCTAACGTAATTAAAATTTCATTGTTAAAATTTACTTGTGTTTTGTGTCTTCTCCTTACCTTACCACAGACGAAGTTCCAGATTTTCTATTTTTTTTTTTAATTCTATGTGACGAGGCCATACCCCTAGCTTTGAACAGCCGAACACCAACGCGTTACCGTCACAATATATATATATATGTCGTACCTAGTAGCCAGAACGCACTTTTCAGCCTACTATGCAAGGCCCGATTTGCCTAATAGGCCAAGTTTTCCAGAATTAATATGTTTTCTCTAATTTTTTTCTTACGAAATGATAAAGCTACCCATTTCATTATGTATGAGGTCAATTTGTTTTTATTGGATTTAAAATTAACGTAGATATATGACCAAACCTAACCAACCCTACCTAACCTAACCTAACCTATCTTTATAGGTTAGGTTAGGTTAGGTAGCCGACAAAGTTAGGTTAGGTTAGGTTAGGTAGGTTAGGTTGTCGAAAAACAATTAATTCATGAAAACTTGGCTTATTAGGCAAATCGGGCCTTGCATAGTAGGCTGAGAAGTGCGTTCTGGCTATTAGGTACGACATATATATATATATATATATATATATATATATATATATAATATATATATATATATATATATATATATATATATATATATATATATATATATATATATATATATATATATATATATATATATATGTCCCCTGAACAAGCCTGAATGGTCCTCAGGACTAAAGCCTATAAACATCAGAGGTCCGCGGTTGTTCAACGTCCTCCCAGCAAGCATAAGAAATATTGCCGGAACAACCGTGGACATTTTCAAGAGGAAACTAGATTTATTCCTCCAAGGAGTGCCGGACCAACCGGGCTGTGGTGGGTATGTGGGCCTGCGGGCCGCTCCAAGCAACAGCCTGGTGGACCAAACTCTCACAAGTCGAGCCTGGCCTCGGGCCGGGCTTGGGGAGTAGAAGAACTCCCAGAACCCCATCAACCAGGTATCAACCAGGTATGTCGTACCTAGTAGCCAGAACGCACTTCTCAGCCTACTATGCAAGGCCCAATTTGACTAATAAGCCAATTTTTCATAAATTAATTGATTTCCGACTACCTAACCTACCTAACCTAACCTAACTTTTTCGGCTACCTAACCTAACCTATAGAGATAGGTTAGGTTAGGTTAGGTAGGGTTGATTAGGTTCGGTCATATATCTCACGGTAATTTTAACTCCAATAAAAAAAAATTGACCTCATGCATAATGAAATGGGTAGCTTTATCATTTCATAAGAAAAAAATTAGAGAAAATATATTAATTCAGGAAAACTTGGCTTATTAGGCAAATCGGGCCTTGCATAGTAGGCTGAGAAGTGCATTCTGGCTACTAGGTACGACATATATATATATATATATATGTCGTACCTAATAGCCAGAACGCACTTCTCAGCCTACTATGCAAGGCCTAATTTGCCTAATAAGCCAAGTTTTCATGAATTAATTGTTTTTCGACTACCTAACCTACCTAACCTAACCTAACCTAACATTTTCGGCTACCTAACCTAACCTAACCTATAAGGATAGGTTAGGTTAGGTTAGGTAGGGTTGGTTAGGTTCGGTCATATATCTACGTTAATTTTAACTCGAATAAAAAAAATTTACCTCATACATAATGAAATGGGTAGCTTTATCATTTCATAAGACAAAATTAGAGAAAATATATTAATTCAGGAAAACTTGGCTTATTAGGCAAATCGGGCCATGCATAGTAGGCCGAGAAGTGCGTTCTGGCTACTAGGTACGACATATATATATATATATATATATATATATATATATATATATATATATATATATATATATATATATATATATATATATATATATATATTATTAAATATGACCGAAAAAGTAAGATTAATAATTCTAACACGAATTTTCTCAATCTTTCGTACATTACGCTTCACTGTTGGAGGTAAATCAAAAATCACTTCTCCAAAATTCATTTTTATTTCTAGTCTGACGCGACACGGGCGCGTTTCGTAAAACTTATTACATTTTCAAAGACTTCACAAATACACAACTGATTAGAACGTATCTCTGATTTTATATCTACATTTGAGTGAGGTGGGAAGGGTGATGTGGCATTAACACAAGACAGAACAGGAGGGGATATTAATAGGGTATTAAAAGTATCAACACAAGACAGAACAGAAACAATGGGTATTGAATAGAAGTGTTTGTAGAAAGCCTATTGGTCCATATTTCTTGATGCTTCTATATTGGAGCGGAGTCTTGAGGTGGGTAGAATATAGTTGTGCAATAATTGGCTGTTGATTGCTGGTGTTGACTTCTTGATGTGTAGTGCCTCGCAAACGTCAAGCCGCCTGCTATCGCTGTATCTATCGATGATTTCTGTGTTGTTTACTAGGATTTCTCTGGCGGCGATGGTTTGGTTATGGGAAGAGATTATATGTTCCTTAATGGAGCCCTGTTGCTTATGCATCGTTAAACGCCTAGAAAGAGATGTTGTTTGTCTTGCCTATATACTGGTTTTTTTTGGAGCTTACAGTCCCCAAGTGTAATATAAGTAAGATTATTACATATATATATATATATATATATATATATATATATATATATATATATATATATATATATATATATATATATGCGAACAAGCCTGAATGGTCCCCAGGACTATATGCGACTGAAAGCTCACACCCAGAAGTGACTGGAACCCATACGCCCAGGAACAACGCAACTGGTATCTGCAGGATGCCTTAATCCGCTTGACCATCACGACCGGACAAAAGGAAGTGATTGCCGAAGCTGTTTGAACCACTTTCCTGCCGGCACTCGGATGGTAATCTTGGGCATAGCATTTTATCAAATCACCTCATTCTTTGGGGCACACGTGAGGAACACAAATGCGAACAAGCCTGAATGGTCCCCAGGACTATATGCGACTGAAAACTCACACCCCAGAAGTGACTCGAACCCATACTCCCAGGAGCAATGCAACTGGTATCTGCAGGACGCCTTAATCCGCTTGACCATCACGACCGGACAAAAGGAAGTGATTGCCGAAGCTATTTGAACCACTTTCCTGCCGGCACTCGGATGGTAATCTTGGGCATAGCATTTTATCAAATCGCCTCATTCTTTGGGGCACACGTGAGGAACACAAATACGAACAAGCCTGAATGGTCCCCAGGACAATATGCGACTGAAAACTCACACCCCAGAAGTGACTCACTTCTGTCTCTTCTTCTATCTCTTCATCAAAAACTCAGGGCTGCATACCCTCTAAGCTCGAAGAAACATTCCTGAAAATACGTCTTGTGTAACTTTACTGTGATGATCCAAATAATAATGAACAAACGACCCCATGTTGGTTGGTTTTCTATACACATTAAATTTGAACCTTCTATTGACTCTATGAATCATAATGTCCAAAAACGGAAGAGTACCATTCTCCTCATTTTCACATGTGAATTTTATTGAAGGAACCAAAAAATTAAGTTCATTAAGAAAAACAATTTGGTCGTGGTCACTCGGCCATAAGCACAAAATATTATCGACATACCTAAACCAAACAACATAAGAGAGGATAATCCTGGATAAGATTTTTGTTTCGAGAACTCCATATACAAATTGCTGAAAACTTGAGAAAGGGGATTGCCCATTGCCATTCCAAATGTTTGTTTGAAATTTTTTCCATTGAAACTGAAATAATTGTCTTTTATACATAATTTGATACGTTCCAACTCATTTTTGGTCTGCAAGCTCAAATTATATTTAGGCAGCTCCTCACGTAGGTATTCTAACAAATCATCAATAGGTACTTTAGTGAATAAAGCAGTCACGTCAAAACTTACTAGTTTAAAATCAAATGTCAAATTTAGTGTGGATAGCTTATTAATTAAGTCCACATTGTTAGTTAAGTGTTAGTTAGAAATAGTACCCACGATAGGGGACAAAACTTTGACCAACCACCTAGAAAGTTTATAAGCCGCCGAGCCAACTGAACTAATAATCGGTCTAACTGTATTATAAGGTTTATAAGTAATCTCGAGAAGTATAGTGATGTCTCAGTTGAAGATGTTAATGTGTGCAAAGGTATGATGTATGGTGTTTTACTTAGCAATTCTGTACCTAATTGTCCAAATCGATTTATTCATGCGTTCAAAAAAAAACAAAAAAAAACAATGCATTACATATTACCAGGGCTGATAAGTAAAATGCAGTAGTTATTATGAATAAGGATGACTATGTTCGAAAAATATAGTTACTCTTGGAAGATAGGGATACTTATTTATTGGTTAACAGAGATCCTACTAAAAAAGTGATCGCACATTTTAAGAAAACTCTCAAAACTGTGTACAAAGGAGATAAAGAGTTGATTTCTAGGCTAACAAGTCGATCTCCCTCTCTACCTTACATGTATCGTCTTATAAAAACCCATAAACCTTATAATCCAGTTAACGTGACATAGCATGACATGTCACGTTATGTCCAGAAAGAGTGAGATGGCTAGGAAAGTGGAGTTGGAGATCCTATTGGACGATATATTCGACCTCAAGAAGCAAAAGAAGGTGACCACTAAAGACACTTTGCAAGCAGAACTTATTGCAGAAGGAGGAAAGTCTCGAGGTAACTACAGAAGCACGATACTGTCCCCCGAACTTAAGCGGCAGCTAAGAGCCTTCGTGAGAACAAGGAGATCGCCAAGGAAGTCGCCAATATACGTCATTCGTAAAAAAGACGAATATCTGACAAAAATGAACTTCATACTCTCTGAACAAACTAAATTCCAAAGGGTAACGAAGGACACTACAGCCGAATTGAAAACGAAGGTAAACAGATTGATCGAAACTGTGAACGCCATGAAATCCGGACTCCACCTACCAAAAGTTGTTGGAGAATACAAACCTGGGTATGCCTATGGAAATGTCAAGACACACAAGCCAGGAAACCCTCTTCGGCCATTCATCAGCCAGATACCAACACCCACATACAGACTGGCTAAGCGACTCAACGGGTTGCTGACTCCTTACGTACCCTGTGCTTTCAGCTTGAAGTCTTCCAAGGAATTTGTTGACTTACTGCGCGGAGCACGGGCCACGGGGATAAGAGGCATGGATGTGGAGGCACTATTTACCAACATGCCTGTGGACGAGACAATCGGGATGATAACAGACTGAGTGTATCGTGACCCGGCTTGCACTCCTCTTGACATGCCAGAAAGCATACTGAGGAAATTACTCCAAGCCTGCACTATAGAGGCACCCTTCGTGATCCCACATGGGCACATGTATAAGCAAGTAGATGGAGTCGCAATGGGTTCTCCCCTAGGTGTACTGTTTGCGAACTTCTACTTGGGCACCATCAAGCAGAGGGTTTTAATTGACATGGGTTTGAAACCCGCCATGCAGGTATGTTGACGACATTTTTACACAGGTACCTGATGCCAGATGTCTGCAGCAGCTGAAGGAGGCATTTGAGCAGAATTCTGTGTTGTGTTTCACTTACGAGATGGAGAAGGATGTGAAGCTGCCCTTTCTAGATGTAACAGTCATGGAAAGGAGCGGAGGTTTCCACACTGCAGTCTACACTAAGGAAACAAACATAAGAATGTGCCTCAATGCCAACAGTGACTGCCCAGACAGGTACAAGAGGAGTGTTATTAACGCTTATGTCGACCGTGCTCTCAGCCATAGCTCAGGATGGAAGCAAGTCGATGAAGAACTCTGTAGGGTTAGGCAGGTCGTAGTCAACAAAGGCTTCTCCAATGGTTTTGTTGAAGACATCATAAGAAGGAAGGTGAAACGCCATGCAACCTCTGAAGAGACAACTAACACAACACCTGTACCCCCTATTAGACTATTTTACAGGAACTTCTTTTCCACAGCTCATAAAACGGAGGAAAGGGTCCTGAAATATATTGTTAATAGAAACGTTATCCCTACAGACAAAAATCAGAAGCTACAATTGACGATCTACTATAAAACCAAGAAAACGGCCAACCTACTCATGAGAAACTCTCCAGACACAAAGAAGAACGCTTTAAAAGAGACCAATGTCGTCTACGCCTTCAAATGCCCACTTGGGGACTGTAAGCCTCAAAGAATTCAGTATATAGGCAAGACAACAACATCTCTTTCCAGGCGATTAATGATGCATAAGCAACAGGGCTCCATTAAGGAACATATAATCTAATCCCACAACCAGACCATCACCAGAGAAGTCTTAAGAAACAACACAGAAATCATCGATAGATACAGCGGTAGCAGGCGGCTTGATATCTGCGAGGCACTACACATTAAGAAGTTGACACCAGCAATCAACAGCCAATTAATGCACAACTATATTCTACCCACTCCAAGACTCCGCACCAATATAGAAGCATCAAGAAATATGGGCCAATAGGCCCTTTGCAGTTACTTCCATTCTTCCCTTTAACCTACAAAATATTATACCCATTGTTTCGTGTTCTGTCTTGTGTTGAAAGTTTGTTTTCACCTCATCCAAAACTGTTGTAACATATCACCTCACCCAAATGCAGGTATAAAATCGAAGCTGTTTAAACTCTGTTTAGTTATAGTTCTGTGTGTGTAAACTAAAGTCTTTGAAAATGTAATAAGTTATTACGAAACGCGTTCAAGTGTCGCATCAGACTAGAAATAAAAATTAATTTTGGAGAATTGATTTTTCAGTTACCATCAACAGTGAAAAGAAATATAAGAAATATTGAGAAAATTCGTGTTAGAATTATTAATCTTACTTTTTCGGTCATATTTAATAATATATGTCTACAGGAAAGACTGCTACCAAAATAATATACTAATATATATATATATATATATATATATATATATATATATATATATATATATATATATATATATATATATATATATATAACTGAAAACTCACACCCTATATATATATATATGTTGTACCTAGTAGCCAGAACGTCGTACTCGGCCTGCTATACAAGGTCCGATTTGCCTAATAAGCCAAGTTTTCCTGAATTAATATATTTTCTCTAATATTTTTCATATGAAATGATAAAGCTACACATTTCATTATGTATGAGGTCAATTTTTTTTTATTGGAGTTAAAATTAACGTAGATATATGACCGAACCTAACCAACCCTACCTAACCGAACCTAACCTATCTTTATAGGTTAGGTTAGGATAAGTAGCCGAAAAAGTTAGGTTAGGTTAGATTAGGTAGGTTAGGTAGTCGAAAACCAATTAATTCATGAAAACTTGGCTTGTTAGGCAAATCGGGCCTTGCATAGTAGGCTGAGAAGTGCGTTCTGGCTACTAGGTACGACATATATATATATATATATATATATATATATATATATATATATATATATAACTGAAAACTCACACCCCAGAAGAGACTCGAACCCATACTCCCAGGAGCCACGCAACTGGTATGTACAAGACGCCTTAATCCACTTGACCATCACGACCGGACATAATGAGGTGATAGCCGAGGCTATTTGAACCACCCCACCGCCGGCACTCGGATAGTAATCTTGGGCATAGCATTTTACCAAATCACCTCATTCTTTGGGGCACACGTGAGGAACACAAATGCAAACAAGCCTGAATGGTCCCCAGGACAATATGCAACTGAAAACTCACACCCCAGAAGAGACTCGAACCCATACTCCCAGGAGCCACGCAACTGGTATGTACAAGACGCCTTAATCCACTTGACCATCACCACCGGACATAATGAGGTGATAGCCAAGGCTATTTGAACCACCCCACCGCCGGCACTCGGATAGTAATCTTGGGTATAGCATTTTACCAAATCACCTCAATCAAACTCACCTCGGATTACTATCCGAGTGCCGGCGGTGGGGTGGTTCAAATAGCCTCGGCTATCACCTCATTATGTCCGGTCGTGATGGTCAAGTGGATTAAGGCGTCTTGTACATACCAGTTGCGTGGCTCCTGGGAGTATGGGTTCGAGTCTCTTCTGGGGTGTGAGTTTTCAGTTGCATATTGTCCTGGGGACCATTCAGGCTTGTTCGCATTTGTGTTCCTCACGTGTGCCCCAAAGAATGAGGTGATTTGGTAAAATGCTATGCCCAAGATTACTATCCGAGTGCCGGCGGTGGGGTGGTTCAAATAGCCTCGGCTATCACCTCATTATGTCCGGTCGTGATGGTCAAGTGGATTAAGGCGTCTTGTACATACCAGTTGCGTGGCTCCTGGGAGTATGGGTTCGAGTCTCTTCTGGGGTGTGAGTTTTCAGTTGCATATTGTCCTGGGGACCATTCAGGCTTGTTCGCATTTGTGTTCCTCACGTGTGCCCCAAAGAATGAGGTGATTTGGTAAAATGCTATGCCCAAGATTACTATCCGAGCGCCGGCGGTGGGGTGGTTCAAATAGCCTCGGCTATCACCTCATTATGTCCGGTCGTGATGGTCAAGTGGATTAAGGCGTCTTGTACATACCAGTTGCGTGGCTCCTGGGAGTATGGGTTCGAGTCTCTTCTGGGGTGTGAGTTTTCAGTTGCATATTGTCCTGGGGACCATTCAGGCTTGTTCGCATATATATATATATATATATATATATATATATATATATATATATATATATATATATATATATATATATATATATATATACATATATATATATATATGTCGTACCTAGTAGCCAGAACGCACTTCTCAGCCTACTATGCAAGGCTCGATTTGCCTAATAAGCCAAGTTTTTGAGAATTAATATATTTTCTGAATTTTATTTCTTATGAAATGATAAAGCAACCCAATTCATTATGTATTAGATCAATTTTTTTTATTGGAGTTAAAAATAACGTAGATATATGGCCGAACCTAACCAACCCTACCTAACCTATCTATATAGGTTAGGTTAGGTTAGGTAGCCGAAAAAGTTAGGTTAGGTTAGGTTAGGTAGGTTAGGTAGTCGAAAAACAATTAATTCATGAAAACTTGGATTATTAGGCAAATCGGGCCTTGCATAGTAGGCTGAGAAGTGCGTTCTGGCTACTAGGTACAGTTATATATATATATATATATATATATATATATATATATATATATATATATATATATATATATATATATATATATATATATATATATATATATATATATATATATATATATATATATATATATATAACTGAAAACTCACACCCCAGAAGTGACTCGAACCCATACTCCCAGGAGCCACGCAACTGTTATGTACAAGACGCCTTAATCCACTTGACCATCACGACCGGACATAATGAGGTGATAGCCGAGGCTATTTGAACCACCCCACCGCCGGCACTCGGATAGTAATCTTGGGCATAGCATTTTACCAAATCACCTCATTCTTTGGGGCACACGTGAGGAACACAAATGCGAACAAGCCTGAATGGTCCCCAGGACAATATGCAACTGAAAACTCACACCCCAGAAGTGACTCGAACCATACTCCCAGGAGCCACGCAACTGGTATGTACAAGACGCCTTAATACACTTGACCATCACGACCAGACATAATGAGGTGATAGCCGAGGCTATTTGAACCACCCCACCACCGGCACTCGGATAGTAATCTTGGGCATAGCATTTTACCAAATCACCTCATTCTTTGGGGCACACGTGAGGAACACAAATGCGAACAAGCCTGTATGGTCCCCAGGACAATATGCAACTGAAAACTCACACCCCAGAAGTGACTCGAACCCATACTCCCAGGAGCCACGCAACTGGTATGTACAAGACGCCATAATCCACTTGACCATCACGACCGGACATAATGAGGTGATAGCCGAGGCTATTTGAACCACCCCACCGCCGGCACTCGGATAGTAATCTTGGGCATAGCATTTTACCAAATCACCTCATTCTTTGGGGCACACGTGAGGAACACAAATGCGAACAAGCCTGAATGGTCCCCAGGACAATATGCAACTGAAAACTCACACCCCAGAAGAGACTCGAACCCATACTCCCAGGAGCCAAGCAACTGGTATGTACAAGACGCCTTAATCCACTTGACCATCACGACCGGACATAATGAGGTGATAGCCGAGGCTATTTTAACCACCTCACCGCCGGCACTCGGATAGTAATCTTGGGCATAGCATTTTACCAAATCACCTCATTCTTTGGGGCACACGTGAGGAACACAAATGCGAACAAGCCTGAATGGTCCCCAGGACAATATGCAACTGAAAACTCACACCCCAGAAGAGACTCGAACCCAAACTCCCAGGAGCCACGCAACTGGTATGTAAAAGACGCCTTAATCCACTTGACCATCACGACCGGACATAATGAGGTGATAGCCGAGGCTATTTGAAACACCCCACCGCCGGCACTCGGATAGTAATCTTTGGTATAGCATTTTACCAAATCACCTCAATCAAACTCACCTCGGATTACTATCCGAGTGCCGGCGGTGGGGTGGTTCAAATAGCCTCGGCTATCACCTCATTATGTCCGGTCGTGATGGTCAAGTGGATTAAGGCGTCTTGTACATACCAGTTGCGTGGCTCCTGGGAGTATGGGTTCGAGTCTCTTCTGGGGTGTGAGTTTTCAGTTGCATATTGTCCTGGGGACCATTCAGGCTTGTTCGCATTTGTGTTCCTCACGTGTGCCCCAAAGAATGAGGTGATTTGGTAAAATGCTATGCCCAAGATTACTATCCGAGTGCCGGCGGTGGGGTGGTTCAAATAGCCTCGGCTATCACCTCATTATGTCCGGTCGTGATGGTCAAGTGGATTAAGGCGTCTTGTACATACCAGTTGCGTGGCTCCTGGGAGTATGGGTTCGAGTCTCTTCTGGGGTGTGAGTTTTCAGTTGCATATTGTCCTGGGGACCATTCAGGCTTGTTCGCATTTGTGTTCCTCACGTGTGCCCCAAAGAATGAGGTGATTTGGTAAAATGCTATGCCCAAGATTACTATCCGAGTGCCGGCGGTGGGGTGGTTCAAATAGCCTCGGCTATCACCTCATTATGTCCGGTCGTGATGGTCAAGTGGATTAAGGCGTCTTGTACATACCAGTTGCGTGGCTCCTTTGAGTATGGGTTCGAGTCTCTTCTGGGGTGTGAGTTTTCAGTTGCATATTGTCCTGGGGACCATTCAGGCTTGTTCGCATTTGTGTTCCTCACGTGTGCCCCAAAGAATGAGGTGATTTGGTAAAATGCTATGCCCAAGATTACTATCCGAGTGCCGGCGGTGGGGTGGTTCAAATAGCCTCGGCTATCACCTCATTATGTCCGGTCGTGATGGTCAAGTGGATTAAGGCGTCTTGTACATACCAGTTGCGTGGCTCCTGGGAGTATGGGTTCGAGTCTCTTCTGGGGTGTGAGTTTTCAGTTGCATATTGTCCTGGGGACCATTCAGGCTTGTTCGCATTTGTGTTCCTCACGTGTGCCCCAAAGAATGAGGTGATTTGGTAAAATGCTATGCCCAAGATTACTATCCGAGTGCCGGCGGTGGGGTGGTTCAAATAGCCTCGGCTATCACCTCATTATGTCCGGTCGTGATGGTCAAGTGGATTAAGGCGTCTTGTACATACCAGTTGCGTGGCTCCTGGGAGTATGGGTTCGAGTCTCTTCTGGGGTGTGAGTTTTCAGTTGCATATTGTCCTGGGGACCATTCAGGCTTGGTCGCATATATATATATATATATATATATATATATATATATATATATATATATATATATATATATATATATATATATATGTCGTACCTAGTAGGCAGAACGCACTTCTCGGCCTACTATGCAAGGCCCGATTTGCCTAATAAGCCAAGTTTTCCTGAATTAATATATTTTCTCAAATTTTTTTCTTATGAAATGATAAAGCTACCCATTTCATTATGTATGAGGTCAATTTTTTTTATTGGAGTTAAAATTAACGTAGATATATGACCGAACCTAACCAACCCTACCTAACCTAACCTAACCTATCTTTATAGGTTAGGTTAGGTTAGGTAGCCGAAAAAGTTAGGTTAGGTTAGGTAGGTTAGGTAGTCGAAAAACAATTAATTCACGAAAACTTGGCTTATTAGGCAAATTGGGCCTCGCATAGTAGTCTGAGAAGTGCGTTCTGGCTACTAGGTACGACATATATATATATATATATATATATATATATATATATATATATATATATATGTCGTACCTAGTAGCCAGAACGCACTTCTCAGCCTACTATGCAAGGCTCGATTTGCCTAATAAGCCAAGTTTTTGATAATTAATATATTTTCTGAATTTTATTTCTTATGAAATGATAAAGCAACCCAATTCATTATGTATTAGATCAATTTTTTTTTATTGGAGTTAATAATAACGTAGATATATGGCCGAACCTAACCAACCCTACCTAACCTATCTATATAGGTTAGGTTAGGTTAGGTAGCCGAAAAAGTTAGGTTAGGTTAGGTTAGGTAGGTTAGGTAGTCGAAAAACAATTAATTCATGAAAACTTGGCTTATTAGGCAAATCGGGCCTTGCATAGTAGGCTGAGAAGTGCGTTCTGGCTACTAGGTACAGTTATATATATATATATATATATATATATATATATATATATATATATATATATATATATATATATATATATATATATATATATATATATATATATAACTGAAAACTCACACCCCAGAAGTGACTCGAACCCATACTCCCAGGAGCCACGCAACTGGTATGTACAAGACGCCTTAATCCACTTGACCATCACGACCGGACATAATGAGGTGATAGCCGAGGCTATTTGAACCACCCCACCGCCGGCACTCGGATAGTAATCTTGGGCATAGCATTTTACCAAATCACCTCATTCTTTGGGGCACACGTGAGGAACACAAATGCGAACAAGCCTGAATGGTCCCCAGGACAATATGCAACTGAAAACTCACACCCCAGAAGTGACTCGAACCATACTTCCAGGAGCCACGCAACTGGTATGTACAAGACGCCTTAATCCACTTGACCATCACGACCAGACATAATGAGGTGATAGCCGAGGCTATTTGAACCACCCCACTGCCGGCACTCGGATAGTAATCTTGGGCATAGCATTTTACCAAATCACCTCATTCTTTGGGGCACACGTGAGGAACACAAATGCGAACAAGCCTGTATGGTCCCCAGGACAATATGCAACTGAAAACTCACACCCCAGAAGTGACTCGAACCCATACTCCCAGGAGCCACGCAACTGGTATGTACAAGACGCCATAATCCACTTGACCATCACGACCGGACATAATGAGGTGATAGCCGAGGCTATTTGAAACACCCCACCGCCGGCACTCGGATAGTAATCTTGGGCATAGCATTTTACCAAATCACCTCATTCTTAGGGGCACAAGTGAGGAACACAAATGCGAACAAGCCTGAATGGTCCCCAGGACAATATGCAACTGAAAACTCACACCCCAGAAGAGACTCGAACCCATACTCCCAGGAGCCACGCAACTGGTATGTACAAGACGCCTTAATCCACTTGACCATCACGACCGGACATAATGAGGTGATAGCCGAGGCTATTTGAACCACCCCACCGCCGGCACTCGGATAGTAATCTTGGGCATAGCATTTTACCAAATCACCTCATTCTTTGGGGCACACGTGAGGAACACAAATGCGAACAAGCCTGAATGGTCCCCAGGACAATATGCAACTGAAAACTCACACCCCAGAAGAGACTCGAACCCATACTCCCAGGAGCCACGCAACTGGTATGTAAAAGACGCCTTAATCCACTTGACCATCACGACCGGACATAATGAGGTGATAGCCGAGGCTATTTGAAACACCCCACCGCCGGCACTCGGATAGTAATCTTTGGCATAGCATTTTACCAAATCACCTCATTCTTTGGGGCACACGTGAGGAACACAAATGCGAACAAGCCTGAATGGTCCCCAGGACAATATGCAACTGAAAACTCACACCCCAGAAGAGACTCGAACCCATACTCCCAGGAGCCACGCAACTGGTATGTAAAAGACGCCTTAATCCACTTGACCATCACGACCGGACATAATGAGGTGATAGCCGAGGCTATTTGAAACACCCCACCGCCGGCACTCGGATAGTAATCTTTGGTATAGCATTTTACCAAATCACCTCAATCAAACTCACCTCGGATTACTATCCGAGTGCCGGCGGTGGGGTGGTTCAAATAGCCTCGGCTATCACCTCATTATGTCCGGTCGTGATGGTCAAGTGGATTAAGGCGTCTTGTACATACCAGTTGCGTGGCTCCTGGGAGTATGGGTTCGAGTCTCTTCTGGGGTGTGAGTTTTCAGTTGCATATTGTCCTGGGGACCATTCAGGCTTGTTCGCATTTGTGTTCCTCACGTGTGCCCCAAAGAATGAGGTGATTTGGTAAAATGCTATGCCCAAGATTACTATCCGAGTGCCGGCGGTGGGGTGGTTCAAATAGCCTCGGCTATCACCTCATTATGTCCGGTCGTGATGGTCAAGTGGATTAAGGCGTCTTGTACATACCAGTTGCGTGGCTCCTGGGAGTATGGGTTCGAGTCTCTTCTGGGGTGTGAGTTTTCAGTTGCATATTGTCCTGGGGACCATTCAGGCTTGTTCGCATTTGTGTTCCTCACGTGTGCCCCAAAGAATGAGGTGATTTGGTAAAATGCTATGCCCAAGATTACTATCCGAGTGCCGGCGGTGGGGTGGTTCAAATAGCCTCGGCTATCACCTCATTATGTCCGGTCGTGATGGTCAAGTGCATTAAGGCGTCTTGTACATACCAGTTGCGTGGCTCCTGGGAGTATGGGTTCGAGTCTCTTCTGGGGTGTGAGTTTTCAGTTGCATATTGTCCTGGGGACCATTCAGGCTTGTTCGCATTTGTGTTCCTCACGTGTGCCCCAAAGAATGAGGTGATTTGGTAAAATGCTATGCCCAAGATTACTATCCGAGTGCCGGCGGTGGGGTGGTTCAAATAGCCTCGGCTATCACCTCATTATGTCCGGTCGTGATGGTCAAGTGGATTAAGGCGTCTTGTACATACCTGTTGCGTGGCTCCTGGGAGTATGGGTTCGAGTCTCTTCTGGGGTGTGAGTTTTCAGTTGCATATTGTCCTGGGGACCATTCAGGCTTGGTCGCATATATATATATATATATATATATATATATATATATATATATATATATATATATATATATATATATATATATATATATATATATATATATATATATATATATATATATATATATATATATATATATATATGTCGTACCTAGTAGCCAGAACGCACTTCTCAGCCTACTATGCAAGGCTCGATTTGCCTAATAAGCCAAGTTTTTGATAATTAATATATTTTCTGAATTTTATTTCTTATGAAATGATAAAGCAACCCAATTCATTATGTATTAGATCAATTTTTTTTTATTGGAGTTAATAATAACGTAGATATATGGCCGAACCTAACCAACCCTACCTAACCTATCTATATAGGTTAGGTTAGGTTAGGTAGCCGAAAAAGTTAGGTTAGGTTAGGTTAGGTAGGTTAGGTAGTCGAAAAACAATTAATTCATGAAAACTTGGCTTATTAGGCAAATCGGGCCTTGCATAGTAGGCTGAGAAGTGCGTTCTGGCTACTAGGTACAGTTATATATATATATATATATATATATATATATATATATATATATATATATATATATATATATATATATATATATATATATATATATATATATATATAACTGAAAACTCACACCCCAGAAGTGACTCGAACCCATACTCCCAGGAGCCACGCAACTGGTATGTACAAGACGCCTTAATCCACTTGACCATCACGACCGGACATAATGAGGTGATAGCCGAGGCTATTTGAACCACCCCACCGCCGGCACTCGGATAGTAATCTTGGGCATAGCATTTTACCAAATCACCTCATTCTTTGGGGCACACGTGAGGAACACAAATGCGAACAAGCCTGAATGGTCCCCAGGACAATATGCAACTGAAAACTCACACCCCAGAAGAGACTCGAACCCATACTCCCAGGAGCCACGCAACTGGTATGTACAAGACGCCTTAATCCACTTGACCATCACGACTGGACATAATGAGGTGATAGCCGAGGCTATTTGAACCACCCCACCGCCGGCACTCGGATAGTAATCTTTGGTATAGCATTTTACCAAATCACCTCAATCAAACTCACCTCGGACTACTATCCGAGTGCCGGCGGTGGGGTGGTTCAAATAGCCTCGGCTATCACCTCATTATGTCCGGTCGTGATGGTCAAGTGGATTAAGGCGTCTTGTACATACCAGTTGCGTGGCTCCTGGGAGTATGGGTTCGAGTCTCTTCTGGGGTGTGAGTTTTCAGTTGCATATTGTCCTGGGGACCATTCAGGCTTGTTCGCATATATATATATATATATATATATATATATATATATATATATATGTCGTACCTAGTAGCCAGAACGCACTTCTCAGCCTACTATGCATGGCTCGATTTGCCTAATAAGCCAAGTTTTTGAGAATTAATATATTTTCTGAATTTTATTTCTTATGAAATGATAAAGCAACCCAATTCATTATGTATTAGATCAATTTTTTTTTATTGGAGTTAAAAATAACGTAGATATATGGCCGAACCTAACCAACCCTACCTAACCTATCTATATAGGTTAGGTTAGGTTAGGTAGCCGAAAAAGTTAGGTTAGGTTAGGTTAGGTAGGTTAGGTAGTCGAAAAACAATTAATTCATGAAAACTTGGCTTATTAGGCAAATCGGGCCTTGCATAGTAGGCTGAGAAGTGCGTTCTGGCTACTAGGTACAGTTATATATATATATATATATATATATATATATATATATATATATATATATATATATATATATATATATATATATATATAACTGAAAACTCACACCCCAGAAGTGACTCGAACCCATACTCCCAGGAGCCACGCAACTGGTATGTACAAGACGCCTTAATCCACTTGACCATCACGACCGGACATAATGAGGTGATAGCCGAGGCTATTTGAACCACCCCACCGCCGGCACTCGGATAGTAATCTTGGGCATAGCATTTTACCAAATCACCTCATTCTTTGGGGCACACGTGAGGAACACAAATGCGAACAAGCCTGAATGGTCCCCAGGACAATATGCAACTGAAAACTCACACCCCAGAAGTGACTCGAACCATACTCCCAGGAGCCACGCAACTGGTATGTACAAGACGCCTTAATCCACTTGACCATCACGACCAGACATAATGAGGTGATAGCCGAGGCTATTTGAACCACCCCACCGCCGGCACTCGGATAGTAATCTTGGGCATAGCATTTTACCAAATCACCTCATTCTTTGGGGCACACGTGAGGAACACAAATGCGAACAAGCCTGTATGGTCCCCAGGACAATATGCAACTGAAAACTCACACCCCAGAAGTGACTCGAACCCATACTCCCAGGAGCCACGCAACTGGTATGTACAAGACGCCATAATCCACTTGACCATCACGACCGGACATAATGAGGTGATAGCCGAGGCTATTTGAACCACCCCACCGCCGGCACTCGGATAGTAATCTTGGGCATAGCATTTTACCAAATCACCTCATTCTTTGGGGCACAAGTGAGGAACACAAATGCGAACAAGCCTGAATGGTCCCCAGGACAATATGCAACTGAAAACTCACACCCCAGAAGTGACTCGAACCCATATTCCCAGGAGCCACGCAACTGGTATGTACAAGACGCCTTAATCCACTTGACCATCACGACCGGACATAATGAGGTGATAGCCGAGGCTATTTGAACCACCCCACTGCCGGCACTCGGATAGTAATCTTGGGCATAGCATTTTACCAAATCACTTCATTCTTTGGGGCACACGTGAGGACCACAAATGCGAACAAGCCTGAATGGTCCCCAGGACAATATGCAACTGAAAACTCACACCCCAGAAGTGACTCGAACCCATACTCCCAGGAGCCACGCAACTGGTATGTACAAGACGCCTTAATCCACTTGACCATCACGACCGGACATAATGAGGTGATATATATATATATATATATATATATATATATATATATATATATATATATATATATATATATATATATATATATATATATATATATATATATATATATATATATATATATATATATATATATATATATATATATATATATATATACATATATATATATATATATATATATATATATATAATATATATATATATATATATATATATATATATATATATATATATATATATATATATCTGTGTGTACTCACCTAGTTGTGCTTGTGGGGGGTTAACCTCTGGCTCTTGGGTCCCGCCTCTCAACCTTCAATTAAAAGGTGTACAGGTTCCTGAGCCTATTGGGCTCTATAATATCTACACTTGAAACTGTGTATGGAATCAGCCTCCACGACATTACTTCCTAATGCATTCCATTTGTCAACCACTCTGATAATAAAAAAGTTCTTTCTAATATCTCTGTGGCTCATTTGGGCACTCAGTTTCCACCTGTGTCCATTACTGCGTGTGCCCCTTGTGTTAAATCGCCTGTCTTTTTCAACCCTGTCGATTCCCTTGAGAATCTTGAATGTGGTGATCATGTCCCCCCCTAACTCTTCTGTCTTCCAACGAAGTGAGGTTCAATTCCCGTAGTCTCTCCTCGTAGCTCATACCTCTCAGCTCGGGTAATAGTCTGGTGGCAAAGCTTTGAATCTTTTCCAGTTTAGTCTTATGCTTGACTAGATTTGGATTCCATGCTGGAGCCGCATACTCCAGGAATGGTCTGACATATGTGGTATATAATTTTCTGAAAGATTCCTTACACAAGTTTCTAAAGGCCGTTCTTATGTTAGCCAACCTGGCATATGCTGCTGATGTTATCATCTTGATATGAGCTTCAGGGGACAGGTCTGGCGTTATATCAACCCCCAGGTCTTTCTCTCTCTCTGACTCTTGAAGTATCTCATCTCCCAAGTGATACCTTGTATCTGTTCTCCTGCTTCCTACCCCTATCTTCATTACATTACATTTGCTTGGGTTAAACTCTAACAGCCATTTGTTCGACCATTCCTGCAGCTTGTCCAGGTCTTCTTGAAGCCTCAAGCTGTCCTCCTCTGTCTTAATCCTTCTCATAATTTTGGCGGCGTCAGCAAACATTGAGAGGAATGAGTCTATACCCTCTGGGAGATCATTTACGTATATCAGAAACAGGATAGGTTCAAGCACAGAGCCCTGTGGGACTCCACTGGTGACTTCACGCCATTCTGAGGTCTCACCCCTCACTATAACTCTCTGCTTCCTATTGCTTAGGTACTCCCTTATCCACTGGAGCGCCCTACCAGTTACTCCAGCCTGTTTCTCCAGCTTATGCATCAACCTTTTATGGGGTACTGTGTCAAAGGCTTTCCAACAGTCCAAAAAATGCAGTCCGCCCATCCTTCTCTTTCTTGCTTAATCTTTGTCACCTGATCGTAGAATTTTATCAAGCCTGTAAGGCAAGATTTACCCTCCCTGAACCCATGTTGATGGGTTGTCACGAAGTCTCTTCTCTCCAGATGTGTTACTAGGTTTTTTCTCACAATCTTCTCCATCACCTTGCATGGTATACAAGTTAAGGACACTGGCCTGTAGTTCAGTGCCTCTTGTCTGTCACCCTTTTTTAAATATTGGTAATACATTAGCAGTCTTCCATATTTGTGGTAGGTCTCCCGTTTCCAGTGACCTACTATACACTATGGAGAGTGCCAAGCAAAGTGCTCCTGCACACTCTTTCAATACCCATGGCGAGATTCCGTCCGGCCCAACAGCTTTTCTCACATCCAGCTCCAATAGGTGCTTCTTAACCTCATCTCTTGTAATTTCGAACCTTTCCAAGATCACCTGGTTTGCTGCCACCTCTCCTAGCGCCGTGACTTCTCCCTGTTTTATTGTAAAGACCTCCTGGAACCTTTTGTTGAGTTCTTCACGCACCTCTTTGTCATTGTCTGTGTACCTGTCCTCGCCCACCATAAGTTTCGTCACCTGTTCCTTCACTGTTGTCTTCCTCCTGATGTGACTGTGTAGTTGCTTTGGTTCGGTTTTGGCTTTATTAGCTATATTATTTTCATACCTTTTCTCAGCTGCTCTTCTCACACTGACATACTCGTTCCTGGTTCTCTGGTATCTCTCTCTACTTTCTGGTGTTCTGTTATTACAGAAGTTCCTCTATGCCCTTTTTTCAGCTCCTTTGCTTTGATAAATTTCCTATTAAACCACGGATTCTTCCTTTACTTCTCTGTTTTTTCCTGTCGGGCTGGGACAAACCTGCTTACAGCCTCCTGACATTTTTGGGTGACATAGTCCATCATGTCTTGTACGGACTTGGTTCTGAGTTCTGTGTCCCAATGTATATCCCATAGGAATTTATTCATCTCCGCATAGTTTCCCTTTCGGTACGCCAGCCCTTTGTTTCCCAGTTCTTTTTTGGGGATGATAATTCCTAACTCAACCAGGTATTAAAAGCTCAAGACACTATGATCACTCATTCCCAAGCGGGCTTCCAACTTAACTTCCCTTATATCCGACTCATTTAGAGTAAATATCAGATCAAGCAAGGCTGGTTCATCCCTTCCTCTCGTTCTTGTCGGTCCCTTGATGTGTTGACTTAGAAAGTTGCTTGTTGCCACATCCAGCAGCTTAGCTCTCCATGTGTCTGGGCCTCCATGTGGGTCTCTGTTCCCCCAATCTATCTTCCCATGGTTGAAGTCTCCCATGATTAGTAGCCTGGATCCATTCCTGCTAGCCACAGAAGCTGCTCTCTCTATTATATTGATGGTGGCCAAGTTGTTTCTATCATATTCCTGTCTGGGTCTTCTGTCATTCGGTGGGGGGTTATATATGACTACTACTATAATTTTCTGTCCTCCAGTTGCTATGGTGCCTGATATGTAGTCACTGAAACCTTCACAGTTCTGAATTGCCATCTCTTCGAAACTCCAACCTTCTCTTAGTAGCAAAGCTACACCACCTCCTCTCCCTTCTCTCTTTTTCCTCACTACATAGTAGCCCTGTGGGAACACTGCGTTTGTTAGCTTTGTTTCTGTGAGTGCTATTATGTCTGGGTTTTCTTCTAATGCCCATTCTCCGAGTTCACTTGCTTTATTTGTAATCCCATCTATGTTAGTGTACATTGCCTTGAAGCTCACTTTCTTCAGTTCATTTTTTTGTCCCTTGCTTGGCGAGCATTCTGCTGGTGTGTGTGTGTGTGTGTGAGAAAGCTGCATGAACGCGCAAGCCATGGATCACTAAGAACTCTTTGACCCGGCCACGATTCGAACCCATGCCGTCCAGGATCACCCCTAAACGTACAACGTACCGTGACAACAGCACCAATGATCGTCTATATAAGGATTGGTCAGTCCTTGGTGCTTATTAACGTTTAGGGGTGATCCCCTAAACGTTAAAAAACGTTTTATTTTATAAAACTCGTTTCTTGAGTATACCATACACTTCCATAAACTTGCAAAGAATTTTAACAAACAGAAACCTTCCATATATGAGAAAGTCGAACCATGGGCCAGCAGGTGCCAGGCCAGAGCATTAACAACTGGGTCACCCTCAGAGCATTAAAAGGGTGGAAATTTGGGTGGGTAAAGCTCTGGCCTGGCACCTGCTGGCTTATGGTTCGATTGGAAACCTCCCACCCCAACAACACCGGAGGAATGGCCCCTGATCATACACTCATTTTCCATCATCATATTTACGTGGGAAAACTCGTGTCCTGAGTATACCATACACTTGTATGAACTCGCAAGGAATTTTAACAAAGAGAACACTTCCCCATATGAGAGAATCAAACCATGGGAAAGCATGGTTCGATTGTAGCCTCTAATGATCTGAGGGTGGCCTAGTGGTTAATGTTCTGGCATGGAACCTGCTGGCCCATGGTTCGATGGGTGTATGTGTTGTGGAGCTGGTTCTGTTTATGTGTTGTGGAGCTGGTTCTGTTTATGTGTTGTGGAGCTGGTTCTGTTTATGTGTTGTGGAGCTGGTTCTGTTTATGTGTTGTGGAGCTGGTTCTGTTTATGTGTTGTGGAGCTGGCTCTGTTTATGTGTTGTGGAGCTGGCTCTGTTTATGTGTTGTGGAGCTGGTTCTGTTTATGTGTTGTGGAGCTGGTTCTGTTTATGTGTTGTGGAGCTGGCTCTGTTTATGTGTTGTGGAGCTGGCTCTGTTTATGTGTTGTGGAGCTGGTTCTGTTTATGTGTTGTGGAGCTGGTTCTGTTTATGTGTTGTGGAGCTGGTTCTGTTTATGTGTTGTGGAGCTGGTTCTGTTTATGTGTTGTGGAGCTGGTTCTGTTTATGTGTTGTGGAGCTGGTTCTGTTTATGTGTTGTGGAGCTGGTTCTGTTTATGTGTTGCATTCCTGTACTTTTGTCCGTCCGGGTTTCTGGATGCGTTTTATGGTATTTCTTTATATACTGTTCATTAGTCCTTTCCTGTGTTTTATATTTTTGTCCGTTACAGGTTTTGTGTTTTATGTTTAGTGCCTTGTGCTTTTTGTTCTCTGTTACGTTGTTAAATGTTCTATTTGTTTTCATGTTTCATTACTTTGTTCTGGTTATTTTGTATGTATTTCTGTATGCTTTCATGTCTTGTTCCTGCAGCATGTGCCTGTATTGTTGTTTGTACATTGTGTTAATATTTTATAAAAGAAAACGTTCTCGCTTGAACACTGTGAGGGGTCGACCAGTAATGCCCGTTATGTGTAGTGGAAGGGTGTTGAACAGCTCGGGTCTCTGATGTTGATACAGGTCTCTCTCAGAGTACCTGTTGCACCTCTGCCCCTCAATGGTAGGACGGCAGTCAAGCCAATCAATTACGTTACAGTACAATAAAAAACACAAAACAATTGATCTTTTCAGTTAATCAGTTTCAGTCAACATCAAGTTTAACACAATTACGTTAATTACTGTCTCCTGGACAGTCAATCAGAAGCAGGTAATATATGCTAAATCAAGATTTGTCAACACAGACAGTCAAACAAGGCTTTTCAAAGGTAATTACTCTCGCACCAGGTAATTAGCACTCAGTGAGTAATTGCACTAATTACTGTCACACTGACAGTTAATTAACTCACAATGAATTACGTTAACACTGAGCTGATCACTTAGATCGCTTGACAACCAAGAATTAGTCAACACGTTGCTAATTACCTTACACTTAACTAATGATGTTAATTAGTAACTATAATTACAACTCACCAATTCTTTAATTATTAATTCACAAATTAATACAACACTGGGTCACTTAGACCTACAAGCACTGTAGCAATCAATACAGGGCTAAACTTCAGCACTTAAATGACACACACAACACTGTCACCTTAATATTCAACCACTTGGGCTGGACAGTAGAGCGACCGTCTCGCTTCATGCAGATTGGCGTTACATCCCCGACCGTGTAAGTGGTTGGGCATCATTCCTCCCCCTCCCCTCCCCCGTCCAATCCCAAATCCTTATCCTGACCCCTTCCAAGTGCTATATTGTCGTAATGACTTGGCACTTTCTCCTGATAGCTCTCTCTTTCTCTCTCTCTCTCTCTGTCACCTTAATAAATGACAAATCAATAATCGCACAGAGACCTGTAATCACAGGTAAAATAAACTCGGTAATTATCCACCTTCTTTGAAAACTGGTTTTCTCCTGGAACCAGAATGAAAAGAACATACATGGAAATGATATTCATAGTGACGGTAATTATTAAACCGCACAATTACAATAAACAATTTATATAAATCACAGTAATGTGTAGATAGTCTAATATTACACACACTCAGGCCAATCTACAGTAATTACACAGATATACTGCACTTGCCTTACCTACGTGCTTCCTCGTCCTGCGTATCTCTCCAGCTGCGGGATAGTTCCTGGCCCACTCCCTCTTGCTCCTTGGTTCTCTGTCTAACAACCAAAGCTTAGAATCTTACTGTTGGTTGTAATTATTTCCATAGCAAGGCTACGGCGGCCCCCGTAGTCTTGCTAAACAGCTAAGGGTGTCTGCTATCCATAAACACCAAACAATAATTGTCTAGCTCCCATATTAAGAGAGCAAGAGTCACACTCTTGTGCACCCGCTGAAATTAAAATGGCCGTGTGCCTTCTATAAAACATGTGAAAACTAGCTGGAATTTCCTTCCCTCACACTCAGTTTGAGGCCTAAATGGATGAATGGCATTGTCTACTAAATAGACTATATTCTGATCATGAGGATAATCTAGTTTGCTATCAGATTTAAATTATTAATGAAATTAAGAGCCGTAGCACCTGGGGATCAAAATATATGTATTCTTGTGCGAGTCGTTTAGGTATCTGACTATGACCCACGATGGCGACATTAAAAATATTAGATCATCAGTTAACCAATGGGGAAATGTGGCACCACTGTCTTCGTGATCTTCTCAGTTGTTTAATTTAATTAAAATGCTATAGTAGATCTGTAACTTTAATGATAGTAATAATAACTTAATGAGAGGCAAGCCTAACAAATACGGTCAAGCTTGTTACTCTAATAACCAGCAACAGTAGCCTCACATTCTGATTACGTAAGACTGGATACTAAGTGATGTGCTATTTAGCACATTTAGGTTTGAATGACCAATAAAGTTATGTGGTAACTATTATGTGCTTAAACGGATAGAATGAATTATTGGGCTACTTTCTGCTACCTCGCAACGGTCTATGGATCATCATTTCCATCAAAGTTGAACATAAACAGTTCAGTGGATATGGTGAATCTTCTTTTAAACTTGATTCCTGTCGTAATTCTTGTTATATTGGTCTTCGTTCAAGTGACCAACAAAATCATAGATAATGAATCCTGTACGAACCAATATGGCACATGGGAAAAACACTTAATTTAGACTTCCTCGACAACATTGTCAAATGACCTCAGACCATAATTTTACTCTGATATCGAACATAATTTAAATTAACAACAATCAATAGACAGTATATGTTCAAATATAGTTATATAAACAGTTATACAAATCTTATAGTGTTAGTAATAATTGGGTTATTTAATAGACGTAAGTCTTAGCTGGCTAGGAGTCTGGTCGTAGTTCAATCGCGTGCAGATCCCAATATGGCCGCTGTAACACGTGTATTTCTAGTGGATGAAATTTATAACTCCAGAACTGTTCCTGCCGGCATGGTAGCTGTTATATTCACAAGTAAGGAAAAGGATTTTTTAAAACTTTTTTGTGAGATATGCTTAAAGATCTAAATTATGCTTAGTTTATGATTATAGTTGGGATTCCCATAACTGCACTCAACCACCTCCCAACAACTACTCATGGATACGTATATGTGGCCAAAGTATTCAACAGCATAATAGTATGAGGTGTCACCTAACGCTACCATTAGTGTGAGGCGAATTGATAGGAATAAATCTGCCTTCTCACACACTGGCTCCCTCCACCATTCTACCTCTCCAGAGAGAGTCCACATTAATTATTATTTGTTTGGATCGCCAAAGCTTGATTATTTATGATTTAAAATTGCAAATATTATAGCCAACCAGATCATAAAGAACTAATCGAGTACCCTTCGAAAGATTCTCGCTTCCTCTACGCTGGCATGGCGATTTATTCCCAGTAAATCTATTTACATATCATGTACATAATTTATTATGCGCTAAATTCGAATGAAATATTAACCTCAATGCAAAGTAAAATATATACGTCATCATATTGTTTTTTTTTATTTGCAAACAGAGAGATTTGTTTCTCCCAAGAGATTTGAGTTATGATTTATTTTGTTAAAAAAATTATCAGTCACCCACACCTGTAGTGGATATTTTCCCACAACATTTAACTGGCGCCCACAACATATATTTAACACGATATCCACTCACACTCAGGGGCTGACAATTATAGCCTCCACTGTTCGCTTAAGTTAAAAAGGACTTTAAAACTGCATTAAATCCAGTTTGAGGGGATGCTCTCTTCTCAATCATTTGTAGCCTTTTCTCTCCATTCTATCATCTTATGTTTCAGTAGCGACTGATTGGTTCTCTTTTAGGAACATTTATAAACATTATTCTGTCTGGCAATTTTGCTTTCAGCCATTTTAATGACTTTAATATAAATTTTGACCATTTATTTAGTTTGAGGGTTAAAATGCTTAGTCCAAGCGCTAGAACTTTATTCAAATCACAGGCAGGTAAGTTATCTGGTTGAATAATGTTTTCTTTCCGGTTTAGGGTGGCATCATAAAATTACTGAACAGTTAAATTGAAAAATACATCAGTGTTATTAAACTTCTCCTGGGAATTGATAGAATCAATATAGGCGCGAACCATACCATTGCACCTTTAATGGTCTTCATAATGCCGGATTCATTCCCTATTACCTTGCAATGGGTGACAACTTCTGAAACATAAACATGATATTGGTATCATCAGCATAAACTTTAGAGGAGTTAACACGTTCATATCCTGTTCCAGCAAGTGTCATACGTTCTACGTTTATAGCATTTTCCCGACCCTGGATCTTTTGTAACATCAAAAGAGGAAACTGAAGGAGATAGTTGAGGCACCTAAGAAGTAGTACCTGTCATGGCCGTAGTCCTAAGGTTACCTTGTGCTTTCGGGTTCATGTCAATACACACACACACACACACACACACATATGCGCGCACACAAAAACACATACACATACCAGGCAGGGCGAGACGTATGGGCAAGTCTCCTTACACCCGTTGCCTCTCTTCACCTAGCAGTGATTAGGAACCCAGGTGTTAGTCGACTGTTGTGGGGGCATCCAGGGAAATGGTCAAATGCTGCATACATGTCAGGTATATTGGAATTTCGCGCAAACGCCGCAGGGGCACAGCACGAGGAAAATAATCGGTAGACTATAAAACAAATATACCGCAAGGCACAGACACTAGAGCCACAAGGCACAGCCACTAGAGCCACAAGGCACAGCCACTAGAGCCACAAGGCACAGACACTAGAGCTGCAAGGCACAGACACTTGAGCCACAAGGCACAGACACTAGAGCTGCAAGGCACAGACACTAGAGCCACAAGGCACAGCCACTAGAGCCACAAGGCACAGACATTAGAGACGCAAGGCACAGACACTAGAGCCGCAAGGCACAGACACTAGGGCCAAAAGGCACAACACTAGAGCCACAAGGCACAGACACTAGAGTCACAAGGCACAGACACTTGAGCCACAAGGCACAGACACTAGAGCTGCAAGGCACAGACACTAGAGCCACAAGGCACAGACACTAGAGCTGCAAGGCACAGACACTTGAGCCACAAGGCACAGACACTAGAGCTGCAAGGCACAGACACTAGAGCCACAAGGCACAGCCACTAGAGCCACAAGGCACAGACATTAGAGACGCAAGGCACAGACACTAGAGCCGCAAGGCACAGACACTAGGGCCAAAAGGCACAACACTAGAGCCACAAGGCACAGACACTAGAGTCACAAGGCACAGACACTTGAGCCACAAGGCACAGACACTAGAGCTGCAAGGCACAGACACTAGAGCCACAAGGCACAGACACTAGAGCTGCAAGGCACAGACACTTGAGCCACAAGGCACAGACACTAGAGCTGCAAGGCACAGACACTAGAGCCACAAGGCACAGCCACTAGAGCCACAAGGCACAGACATTAGAGACGCAAGGCACAGACACTAGAGCCGCAAGGCACAGACACTAGGGCCAAAAGGCACAACACTAGAGCCACAAGGCACAGACACTAGAGCCACAAGGCACAAACACTAGAGCCACAAGGCACAGACATTAGAGCAGCAAGACACAGGCACTAGAGCAGAAAGACACAGACATTAGAGCCACAAGGCACAGACACTAGAGCCACAAGGCATAGACACAAAAGCCACAAGACACAGACAATAGAGCAGCAAGGCACAGACACTAGAGCCGCAAGACACAGACATTAGAGCAGCAAGGCACAGACACTAGAGCAGCAAGGCACAGACACTAGAGCAGCAAGACACAGACACTAGAGCAGCAAGACACAGACAATAGAGCAGCAAGGCACAGACACTAGAGCCGCAAGACACAGACATTAGAGCAGCAAGGCACAGACACTAGAGCAGCAAGGCACAGACACTAGAGCAGTAAGACACAGACACTTGAGCAGCAAGGCACAGACACTAGAGCCGCAAGGCACAAACACTAGAGTCACAAGGCACAGACATTAGAGACACAAGGCACAGACACTAGAGCCACAAGGCACAGACACTAGGGCCAAAAGGCACAACACTAGAGCCACAAGGCACAGACACTAGAGTCACAAGGCACAAACACTAGAGCCACAAGGCACAGACATTAAAGCCACAAGGCACAGACACAAGAGCCACAAGACACAGACACTAGAGCAGCAAGGCACAGACACTATAGAGCCACAAGACACAGACACTAGAGCAGCAAGACACAGACACTAGAGCAGCAAGACACAGACAATAGAGCAGCAAGACACAGACACTAGAGCAGCAAGGCACAGACACTAGAGCCACAAGACACAGACACTAGAGCCGCAGGACACAGACACTAGAGCAGCAAGACACAGACGCTAGAGCAGCAAGGCACAGACACTAGAGCAGCAAGGCACAGACACTAGAGCCACAAGACACAGACACTAGAGCAGCAAGACACAGACGCTAGAGCAGCAAGACACAGACACTAGAGCAACAAGACACAGACACTAGAGCAGCAAGACACAGACACTAGAGCCACAAGGCACAGACATTAGAGCAGCAAGACACAGGCACTAGAGCAGAAAGACACAGACATTAGAGCCACAAGGCACAGACACTAGAGCCACAAGGCATAGACACAAAAGCCACAAGACACAGACAATAGAGCAGCAAGGCACAGACACTAGAGCCGCAAGACACAGACATTAGAGCAGCAAGGCACAGACACTAGAGCAGCAAGGCACAGACACTAGAGCAGCAAGACACAGACACTAGAGCAGCAAGACACAGACAATAGAGCAGCAAGGCACAGACACTAGAGCCGCAAGACACAGACATTAGAGCAGCAAGGCACAGACACTAGAGCAGCAAGGCACAGACACTAGAGCAGTAAGACACAGACACTTGAGCAGCAAGGCACAGACACTAGAACCGCAAGGCACAAACACTAGAGTCACAAGGCACAGACATTAGAGACACAAGGCACAGACACTAGAGCCACAAGGCACAGACACAAGGGCCAAAAGGCACAACACTAGAGCCACAAGGCACAGACACTAGAGTCACAAGGCACAAACACTAGAGCCACAAGGCACAGACATTAAAGCCACAAGGCACAGACACAAGAGCCACAAGACACAGACACTAGAGCAGCAAGGCACAGACACTAGAGCCACAAGACACAGACACTAGAGCAGCAAGACACAGACACTAGAGCAGCAAGACACAGACAATAGAGCAGCAAGACACAGACACTAGAGCAGCAAGGCACAGACACTAGAGCCACAAGACACAGACACTAGAGCCGCAGGACACAGACACTAGAGCAGCAAGACACAGACGCTAGAGCAGCAAGGCACACACACTAGAGCAGCAAGGCACAGACACTAGAGCCACAAGACACAGACACTAGAGCAGCAAGACACAGACGCTAGAGCAGCAAGACACAGACACTAGAGCAACAAGACACAGACACTAGAGCAGCAAGACACAGACACTAGAGCCACAAGACACAGACACTAGAGCAGCAAGACACAGACACTAGAGCCACAAGGCACAGACATTAGAGCCACAAGACACAGACACTAGAGCCGCAAGACACAGACACTAGAGCCACAAGGCACAGACATTAAAGCCACACGGCACAGACACTAGAGCCACAAGGCACAGACACTAGAGCCGCAAGACACAGACACTAGAGCCACAAGGCACAGACATTAGAGCCACAAGACACAGACACTAGAGCCGCAAGACACAGACACTAGAGCCACAAGGCACAGACATTAAAGCCACAAGGCACAGACACTAGAGCCACAAGGCACAGACACTAGAGCCACAAGGCATAGACACTAGAGCCACGAGGCACAGACACTAGAGGCGCAAGACATAGACACTAGAGCCACAAGGCACAGACATTAGAGCCGCAAATCACATACACTAGAGCCTCAAAGCACAGACACTAGAGCAGCAAGACACAGACACTAGAGCAGCAAGGCACAGACACTAGAGCCGCAAGGCACAGACACTAGAGCCGCAAGACACAGACAATAGAGCCACAAGGCACAGACACTAGAGCCACAAAGCACAGACACTAGAGCCGAGCCGCAAGGCACAGACACTAGAGCCGAAAGACGCAGACACTACAGCCACAAGGCACAGATATTAGAGCCGCAAAGCACAGACACTAGAGCCGCAAGACAAAGACACTAGAGCCACAAGGCACAGACAGTAGAGCCACAAGGCACAGACACTAGAGCCGCAAGACAAAGAGACTAGAGCCACAAGGCACAGACAGTAGAGCCACAAGGCACAGACAGTAGAACCGCAAGACACAGACACTAGAGCCGCAAGACAAAGACACTAGAGCCACAAGGCACAGACAGTAGAGCCACAAGGCACAGACAGTAGAGCCGCAAGACACAGACACTAGAGCCGCAAGACACAGATACTAGAGCCGCAAGACACAGACACAAGAGCCACAAGACACAGACACTAGAGCCGCAAGACACAGACACTAGAGCCGCAAGACACAGACACAAGAGCAACAAGACACAGACACTAGAGCCGCAAGACACAGACACAAGAGCCACAAGACACAGACACTAGAGCCGCAAGACACAGACACTAGAACCGCAAGGCACAGACACTAGAGCAGCAAGGCACAGACACTAGAGCCACAAGGCACATACACTAGAGCCACAAGGCATTGACATTAGAGCCGCAAGGCACAGACACTAGAGCCCCAAGACACAGACACTAGAGCCACAAGGCACAGACACTAGAGCCACAAGGCACAGACACTAGAGCCACAAGGCATTGACATTAGAGCAGCAAGGCACAGACACTAGAGCCGCAAGACACACACACTAGAGCCACAAGGCATTGACATTAGAGCCGCAAGGAACAGACACTAGAGCTGCAAGGCACAGACACTAGAGCCGCAAGACACAGACAGTAGAGCCACAAGGCACAGACACTAGAGCCGCAAGACACAGACAGTAGAGCCGCAAGACACAGACAGTACAGCCGCAAGACACAGACGGTAGAGCCGCAAGGCACAGACACTAGTGCCGCAAGTCCAATGTATATAGAGGGTCGGAAGGTCCCACATTCCGCGAAAAGGTTCACGCCCGACCACGTCACACCGGTGGTCAGGTCACACCGATGGTCAGGTCACACCGGTGGTCAGGTCACACCACACCGGTGGTCAGGTCACACTGGTGGTCAGGTCACACCGGTGGTCAGGTCACACCGGTGGTCAGGTCACACCACACCGGTGGTCAGGTCACACTGGTGGTCAGGTCACACCGGTGGTCAGGTCACACCGGTGGTCAGGCCACGCAACACCGGTGGTCAGGTCACACCACACCGGTGGTCAGGTCACGCCACACCGGTGGTCAGGTCACGCCACTCTGGTGGTCAGGTCATGCAACACCGGTGGTCAGGTCACGTAACACCGGTGGTCAGGTCACGTAACACCGGTGGTCAGGTCATGTAACACCGGTGGTTAGGTCACGTAACACCGGTAGTCAGGTCACATCGGTTGTCAGGTCACACCACACCGGTGGTCAGGTCACACCAGTGGTCAGGTCACACCGGTTGTCAGGTCACACCACACCGGTGGTCAGGTCACACCGGTGGTCAGGTCACACCGGTGGTCAGGTCACGCCACACTGGTGGTCAGGTCATGCAACACCGGTGGTCAGGTCACACCGGTGGTCAGGTCACGGTGGTCAGGTCACACCACACCGGTGGTCAGGTCACACCACACCGGTGGTCAGGTGGTCAGGTCACGCCACACTGGTGGTCAGGTCATGCAACACCGGTGGTCAGGTCACACCGGTGGTCAGGTCACGCCACACTGGTGGTCAGGTCACACCACACCGGTGGTCAGGTCACACCGGTGGTCAGGTCACGCCACACTGGTGGTCAGGTCATGCAACACCGGTGGTCAGGTCACGCCACACTGGTGGTCAGGTCACACCGGTGGTCAGGTCACGCCACACTGGTGGTCAGGTCATGCAACACCGGTGGTCAGGTCACGTAACACCGGTGGTCAGGTCACGTAACACCGTGGTCAGGTCACGTAACACCGGTAGTCAGGTCACGTAACACCGGTGGTCAGGTCACGTAACACCGTGGTCAGGTCACGTAACACCGGTGGTCAGGTCACGTAACACCGGTGGTCAGGTCACGTAACACCGGTAGTCAGGTCACGTAACACCGGTGGTCAGGTCACGCCACACTGGTGGTCAGGTCATGCAACACCGGTGGTCAGGTCACACCGGTGGTCAGGTCACGTAACACCGGTGGTCAGGTCACGTAACACCGGTGGTCAGGTCACGCCACACTGGTGGTCAGGTCACGCCACACTGGTGGTCAGGTTATGCAACACCGGTGGTCAGGTCACGTAACACCGGTGGTCAGGTCACGTAACACCGGTGGTCAGGTCACGTAACACCGGTAGTCAGGTCACGTAACACCGGTGGTCAGGTCACGTAACACCGGTGGTCAGGTCACGTAACACCGGTAGTCACGTCACATCGGTTGTCAATCCACACCACACCTGTGGTCAGGTCACACCACACCTGTGGTCAGGTCACACCACACCAGTGGTCAGGTCACGCCACACCGGTGGTCAGGTCCCGCCACACCGGTTGTCAGGTCACGCCACACCGGTGGACAGGTCGGGTCATACCTGTTGTCAGGTCATGAAACACCGGTGGTCAGGTCACTTCATACCGGTTGTCAGGTCACGTAACACCGGTTCCTATCTTGAGGATATCTTGAGATGATTTCGGGGCTTTAGTGTCCCAGTGGCCCGGTCCTCGGCCAGGACACCACCCCCAGGAAGCTAAGTCAACACGTCAAGGGACCGACAAGAACGAGAGGAAGGGATGAACCAGCCTTGCTTGATGTGATATTTACCCTAAATGAGTCGGATATAAGGGAAGTTAAGTTGGAAGCCCCCTTGGGAATGAGTGATCATAGTGTATTGAGCTTTTAATACCTGGTTGAGCTAGGAATTATCACCCCCAAAAAAGAACTGGGAAACAAAGGGCTGGCGTACCGAAAGGGAAACTATGCGGAGATGAATAAATTCCTATGGGATATACATTGGGACACAGAACTCAGAACCAAGTCCGTACAAGACATGATGGACTATGTCACCCAAAAATGTCAGGAGGCTGTAAGCAGGTTTGTCCCAGCCCGACAGGAAAAAACAGAGAAGCAAAGGAAGAATCCGTGGTTTAATAGGAAATTTATCAAAGCAAAGGAGCTGAACAAAAGGGCATAGAGGAGCTTCTGTAATAACAGAACACCAGAAAGTAGAGAGAGATACCAGAGAACCAGGAACGAGTATGTCAGTGTGAGAAGAGCAGCTGAGAAAAGGTATGAAAATGATATAGCTAATAAAGCCAAAACCGAACCAAAGCAACTACACAGTCACATCAGGAGGAAGACACA
>NW_025574575.1:0-30629 GCF_020424385.1 Procambarus clarkii | reverse complement strand
GCCATATTTTGGAGCCAAATTCTGGCTCTCTGCACGTATTCGCAGTTTGAAATTACGACTTTTTATACCCAACATATGCCAAGTACTGAAAGCGGCAGTTGGTCACATTTGTCCACAAACTCCCTGCAGTTTTCAAAATATCCCAAACATCCCAATTTCGAGGCCTGAGCCATATTTTGGAGCCAAATTCTGGCTCTCTGCACGTATTCGCAGTTTGAAATTACGACTTTTTATACCCAACATATGCCAAGTACTGAAAGCGGCGTTTGGTCACATTTGTCCAAACCCCCTGCAGTTTTCAAAATATCCCAAACATCCCAATTTCGAGGCCTGAGCCATATTTTGGAGCCAAATTCTGGCTCTCTGCACGTATTCGCAGTTTGAAATTACGACTTTTTATACCCAACATATGCCAAGTACTGAAAGCGGCAGTGAGTCACATTTTGCACAAACTCCCCTGCAGTTTTCAAAATATCCTAAACATCCCAATTTCGAGGCCTGAGCCATATTTTGGAGCCAAATTCTGGCTCTCTGCGCGTATTCGCAGTTTGAAATTACGACTTTTTATACCCAACATATGCCAAGTACTGAAAGCGGCGTTGAGTCACATTTGTCCCAAAGTCCCCTGCAGTTTTCAAAATATCCCAAACATCCAAATATCGAGGCCTGAGATATATTTTGGAGCCAAATTCTGGCTCTCTGCACGTATTCGCAGTTTGAAATTACGACTTTTTATACCCAACATATGCCAAGTACTGAAAGCGGCATTTGGTCACATTTGTCCCAATCCCCCCTGCAATTTTCAAAATATCCCAAACATCCCAATTTCGAGGCCTGAGCCATATTTTGGAGCCAAATTCTGGCTCTCTGCACGTATTCGCTGTTTGAAATTACGACTTTTTATACCCAACATATGCCAAGTACTGAAAGCGGCATTGAGTCACATTTTGCACAAACTCCCCTGCAGTTTTCAAAATATCCTAAATATCCCAATTTTGAGGCCTGAGCCATATTTTGGAGCCAAATTCTGGCTCTCTGCACGTATTTGCTGTTTGAAATTACGACTTTTTATACCCAACATATGCCAAGTACTGAAAGCGGCAGTGAGTCACATTTTGCACAAACTCCCCTGCAGTTTTCAAAATATCCAAACATCCCAATTTCGAGGCCTGAGCTATATTTTCCAGGCAAATTCTGGCTCTCTGCACGTATTCGCAGTTTGAAATTACGAATTTTTTATACCCAACATATGCCAAGTACTGAAAGCGGCGTTTGGTCACATTTTGCCCAAACTCCCCTGCAGTTTTCAAAATATCCCAAACATCCCAATTTCGAGGCCTGAGCCATATTTTGGAGCCAAATTCTGGCTCTCTGCACGTATTCGCAGTTTGAAATTACGACTTTTTATACCCAACATATGCCAAGTACTGAAAGCGGCAGTGAGTCACATTTGTCCACAAACCCCCCTGCAGTTTTCAAAATATCCCAAACATCCCAATTTCGAGGCCTGAGCCATATTTTGGAGCCAAATTCTGGCTCTCTGCACGTATTCGCAGTTTGAAATTACGACTTTTTATACCCAACATATGCCAAGTACTGAAAGCGGCAGTTGGTCACATTTTTCCCAAACTCCCCTGCAGTTTTCAAAATATCCCAAACATCCCAATTTCGAGGCCTGAGCCATATTTTGGAGCCAAATTCTGGCTCTCTGCACGTATTCGCAGTTTGAAATTACGACTTTTTATACCCAACATATGCCAAGTACTGAAAGCGGCGTTTGGTCACATTTGTCCCAAACCCCCCTGCAGTTTTCAAAATATCCCAAACATCCCAATTTCGAGGCCTGAGCCATATTTTGGAGCCAAATTCTGGCTCTCTGCACGTATTCGCAGTTTGAAATTACGACTTTTTATACCCAACATATGCCAAGTACTGAAAGCGGCAGTGAGTCACATTTTGCACAAACTCCCCTGCAGTTTTCAAAATATCCCAAACATCCCAATTTCGAGGCCTGAGCCATATTTTGGAGCCAAATTCTGGCTCTCTGCACGTATTCGCAGTTTGAAATTACGACTTTTTATACCCAACATATGCCAAGTACTGAAAGCGGCGTTTGGTCACATTTGTCCCAAACTCCCCTGCAGTTTTCAAAATATCCCAAACATCCCAATTTCGAGGCCTGAGCCATATTTTGGAGCCAAATTCTGGCTCTCTGCACGTATTCGCAGTTTGAAATTACGACTTTTTATACCCAACATATGCCAAGTACTGAAAGCGGCAGTGAGTCACATTTTGCACAAACTCCCCTGCAGTTTTCAAAATATCCCAAACATCCCAATTTCGAGGCCTGAGCCATATTTTGGAGCCAAATTCTGGCTCTCTGCACGTATTCGCTGTTTGAAATTACGACTTTTTATACCCAACATATGCCAAGTACTGAAAGCGGCAGTGAGTCACATTTTGCACAAACTCCCCTGCAGTTTTCAAAATATCCCAAACATCCCAATTTCGAGGCCTGAGCCATATTTTGGAGCCAAATTCTGGCTCTCTGCACGTATTCGCAGTTTGAAATTACGACTTTTTTATACCCAACATATGCCAAGTACTGAAAGCGGCAGTGAGTCACATTTGCCCAAACCTCCCTGCAGTTTTCAAAATATCCCAAACATCCCAATTTCGAGGCCTGAGCCATATTTTGGAGCCAAATTCTGGCTCTCTGCACGTATTCGCAGTTTGAAATTACGACTTTTTATACCCAACATATGCCAAGTACTGAAAGCGGCATTTGGTCACATTTGTCCCAAACCCCCCTGCAGTTTTCAAAATATCCCAAACATCCCAATTTCGAGGCCTGAGCCATATTTTGGAGCCAAATTCTGGCTCTCTGCACGTATTCGCAGTTTGAAATTACGACTTTTTATACCCAACATATGCCAAGTACTGAAAGCGGCAGTGAGTCACATTTTGCACAAACTCCCCTGCAGTTTTCAAAATATCCCAAACATCCCAATTTCGAGGCCTGAGCCATATTTTGGAGCCAAATTCTGGCTCTCTGCACGTATTCGCAGTTTGAAATTACGACTTTTTATACCCAACATATGCCAAGTACTGAAAGCGGCGTTTGGTCACATTTGTCCCAAACTCCCCTGCAGTTTTCAAAATATCCCAAACATCCCAATTTCGAGGCCTGAGCCATATTTTGGAGCCAAATTCTGGCTCTCTGCACGTATTCGCAGTTTGAAATTACGACTTTTTATACCCAACATATGCCAAGTACTGAAAGCGGCGTTTGGTCACATTTGTCCCAAACCCCCCTGCAGTTTTCAAAATATCCCAAACATCCCAATTTCGAGGCCTGAGCCATATTTTGGAGCCAAATTATGGCTCTCTGCACATATTCGCAGTTTAAAATTACGAATTTCTATACCCAACATATGCCAAGTAATGAAAGCGGCAGTGAGGCACATTTTGCACAAACTCCCCTGCAGTTTTCAAAATATCCCAAAGATCCCAATTTCGAGGCCTGAGCCATATTTTGGAGCCAAATTCTGGCTCTCTGCACGTATTCGCTGTTTGAAATTACGACTTTTTATACCCAACATATGCCAAGTACTGAAAGCGGCAGTGAGTCACATTTTGCACAAACTCCCCTGCAGTTTTCAAAATATCCCAAACATCCCAATTTCGAGGCCTGAGCCATATTTTGGAGCCAAATTCTGGCTCTCTGCACGTATTCGCAGTTTGAAATTGCGACTTTTTAATACCCAACATATGCCAAGTACTGAAAGCGGCATTGAGTCACATTTTGCACAAACTCCCCTGCAGTTTTCAAAATATTCCAAACAACCCAATTTCGAGGCCTGAGCCATATTTTGGAGCCAAATTCTGGCTCTCTGCACGTATTCGCAGTTTGAAATTACAACTTTTTATACCCAACATATGCCAAGTACTGAAAGCGGCAGTTGTCACATTTTGCCCAAACTCCCCCTGCAGTTTTCAAAATATCCCAAACATCCCAATTTCGAGGCCTGAGCCATATTTTGGAGCCAAATTCTGGCTCTCTGCACTTATTCGCAGTTTTATATTACGACTTTTTATACCCAACATATACCAAGTACTGAAAGCGGCGTTTGGTCACATCTGTCCCAATATCCCCTGCAGTTTTCAAAATATCCCAAACATCCCAATTTCGAGGCCTGAGCCACATTTTGGAGCCAAATTCAGGCTCTCTGCACGTATTCGCAGTTTGAAATTACGACTTTTTTATACCCAACATATGCCAAGTACTGAAAGCGGCGTTTGGTCACATTTGTCCCAATCCCCCCTGCAATTTTCAAAATATCCCAAACATCCCAATTTCGAGGCCTGAGCCATATTTTGGAGCCAAATTCTGGCTCTCTGCACGTATTCGCAGTTTGAAATTACGACTTTTTATACCCAACATATGCCAAGTACTGAAAGCGGCAGTGAGTCACATTTTGCACAAACTCCCCTGCAGTTTTCAAAATATCCCAAATATCCCAATTTCCAGGCCTGAGCCATATTTTGGAGCCAAATTCTGGCTCTCTGCACGTATTCGCAGTTTGAAATTACGAATTTTTATACCCAACATATGCCATGTACTGAAAGCGGCAGTGAGTGACATTTTGCACAAACTCCCCTGCAGTTTTCAAAATATCCCAAACATCCCAATTTCGAGGCATGAGCCATGTTTTGGGGCCAAATTTTGGCTCTCTGCACGTATTCGCAGATTGAAATTACGACTTTTTTAAACCCAATATATGCGAAGTACTGAAAGAGGCGTTTGGTCACATTTGTCCCAAACCTCCCTGCAGTTTTCAAAATATCCCAAACATCCCAATTTCGAGGCCTGAGCCATATTTTGGAGCCAAATTCTGGCTCTCTGCACGTATTCGCAGTTTGAAATTACGACTTTTTATACCCAACATATGCCAAGTACTGAAAGCGGCAGTGAGTCACATTTTGCACAAACTCCCCTGCAGTTTTCAAAATATCCCAAACATCCCAATTTCGAGGCCTGAGCCATATTTTGGAGCCAAATTCTGGCTCTCTGCACGTATTCGCAGTTTGAAATTACGACTTTTTATACCCAACATATGCCAAGTACTGAAAGCGGCAGTTGGTCACATTTGTCCCAAACCTCCCTGCAGTTTTCAAAATATCCCAAACATCCCAATTTCGAGGCCTGAGCCATATTTTGGAGCCAAATTCTGGCTCTCTGCACGTATTCGCAGTTTGAAATTACGACTTTTTATACCCAACATATGCCAAGTACTGAAAGCGGCGTTTGGTCACATTTGTCCCAAACCCCCCTGCAGTTTTCAAAATATCCCAAACATCCCAATTTCGAGGCCTGAGCCATATTTTGGAGCCAAATTCTGGCTCTCTGCACGTATTCGCAGTTTGAAATTACGACTTTTTATACCCAACATATGCCAAGTACTGAAAGCGGCAGTGAGTCACATTTTGCACAAACTCCCCTGCAGTTTTCAAAATATCCCAAACATCCCAATTTCGAGGCCTGAGCCATATTTTGGAGCCAAATTCTGGCTCTCTGCACGTATTCGCAGTTTGAAATTACGACTTTTTATACCCAACATATGCCAAGTACTGAAAGCGGCAGTGAGTCACATTTTGCACAAACTCCCCTGCAGTTTTCAAAATATCCCAAACATCCCAATTTCGAGGCCTGAGCCATATTTTGGAGCCAAATTCTGGCTCTCTGCACGTATTCGCAGTTTGAAATTACGACTTTTTATACCCAACATATGCCAAGTACTGAAAGCGGCGTTTGGTCACATTTTCCCAAACCTCCCTGCAGTTTTCAAAATATCCCAAACATCCCAATTTCGAGGCCTGAGCCATATTTTGGAGCCAAATTCTGGCTCTCTGCACGTATTCGCAGTTTGAAATTACGACTTTTTATACCCAACATATGCCAAGTACTGAAAGCGGCAGTTGGTCACATTTGTCCCAAACCTCCCTGCAGTTTTCAAAATATCCCAAACATCCCAATTTCGAGGCCTGAGCCATATTTTGGAGCCAAATTCTGGCTCTCTGCACGTATTCGCAGTTTGAAATTACGACTTTTTATACCCAACATATGCCAAGTACTGAAAGCGGCAGTTTGTCACATTTTGCACAAACTCCCCTGCAGTTTTCAAAATATCCCAAACATCCCAATTTCGAGGCCTGAGCCATATTTTGGAGCCAAATTCTGGCTCTCTGCACGTATTCGCAGTTTGAAATTACGACTTTTTTATACCCAACATATGCCAAGTACTGAAAGCGGCGTTTGGTCACATTTGTCCCAAACCCCCCTGCAGTTTTCAAAATATCCCAAACATCCCAATTTCGAGGCCTGAGCCATATTTTGGAGCCAAATTCTGGCTCTCTGCACGTATTCGCAGTTTGAAATTACGACTTTTTTATACCCAACATATGCCAAGTACTGAAAGCGGCAGTTGGTCACATTTTCCCAAACTCCCCTGCAGTTTTCAAAATATCCCAAACATCCCAATTTCGAGGCCTGAGCCATATTTTGGAGCCAAATTCTGGCTCTTTGCACGTATTCGCTGTTTGAAATTACGACTTTTTATACCCAACATATGCCAAGTACTGAAACGGCGTTCGGTCACATTTGTCCCAAACCTCCCTGCAGTTTTCAAAATATCCCAATCATCCCAATTTCGAGGCCTGAGCCATATTTTCGAGCCAAATTCTGGCTCTTTGCACGTATTCGTAGTTTGAAAATATGACTTTTTATACCCAACATATGGCAAGTACTGAAAGCGGCATTTGGTCACATTTGTCCCAATCCCCCCTGCAATTTTCAAAATATCCCAAACATCCCAATTTCGAGGCCTGAGGCATATTTTGGAGCCAAATTCTGGCTCTCTGCATGTATTCGCTGTTTGAAATTACGACTTTTTATACCCAACATATGCCAAGTACTGAAAGCGGCATTGAGTCACATTTTGCACAAACTCCCCTGCCATTTTCAAAATATCCTAAATATCCCAATTTTGAGGCCTGAGCCATATTTTGGAGCCAAATTCTGGCTCTCTGCACGTATTTGCTGTTTGAAATTACGACTTTTTATACCCAACATATGCCAAGTACTGAAAGCGGCAGTGAGTCACATTTTGCACAAACTCCAATGCAGTTTTCAAAATATCCAAACATCCCAATTTCGAGGCCTGAGCCATATTTTGGAGCCAAATTCTGGCTCTCTGCACGTATTCGCAGTTTGAAATTACGACTTTTTTATACCCAACATATGCGAAGTACTGAAAGCGGCGTTTGGTCACATTTGTCCCAAACCTCCCTGCAGTTTTCAAAATATTCCAAACATCCCAATTTCGAGGCCTGAGCCATATTTTGGAGCCAAATTCAGGCTCGCTGCACGTATTCGCAGTTTGAAATTACGACTTTTTATACCCAACATATGCCAAGTACTGAAAGCGGCATTTGGTCACATTTGTCCCAAACCCCCCTGCAGTTTTCAAAATATCCCAAACATCCCAATTTCGAGGCCTGAGCCATATTTTGGAGCCAAATTCTGGCTCTCTGCACGTATTCGCAGTTTGAAATTACGACTTTTTATACCCAACATATGCCAAGTACTGAAAGCGGCGTTTGGTCACATTTGTCCACAAACTCCCCTGCAGTTTTCAAAATATCCCAAATATCCCAATTTCGAGGCCTGAGCCATATTTTGGAGCCAAATTCTGGCTCTCTGCACGTATTCGCAGTTTGAAATTACGACTTTTTTATACCCAACATATGCCAAGTACTGAAAGCGGCATTTGGTCACATTTGTCCCAATCCCCCCTGCAATTTTCAAAATATCCCAAACATCCCAATTTCGAGGCCTGAGCCATATTTTGGAGCCAAATTCTGGCTCTCTGCACGTATTTGCTGTTTGAAATTACGACTTTTTATACCCAACATATGCCAAGTACTGAAAGCGGCATTGAGTCACATTTTGCCCAAACTCCCCTGCAGTTTTCAAAATATCCCAAATATCCCAATTTCGAGGCCTGAGCCATATTTTGGAGCCAAATTCTGGCTCTCTGCACGTATTCGCTGTTTGAAATTACGACTTTTTATACCCAACATATGCCAAGTACTGAAAGCGGCAGTTGGTCACATTTGTCCCAAACTCCCCTGCAGTTTTCAAAATATCCCAAACATCCCAATTTCGAGGCCTGAGCCATATTTTGGAGCCAAATTCTGGCTCTCTGCACGTATTCGCAGTTTGAAATTACGACTTTTTATACCCAACATATGCCAAGTACTGAAAGCGGCAGTTGGTCACATTTGTCCACAAACCCCCCTGCAGTTTTCAAAATATCCCAAACATCCCAATTTCGAGGCCTGAGCCATATTTTGGAGCCAAATTCTGGCTCTCTGCACGTATTCGCAGTTTGAAATTACGACTTTTTTATACCCAACATATGCCAAGTACTGAAAGCGGCGTTTGTCACATTTGTCCCAAACCTCCCTGCAGTTTTCAAAATATCCCAAACATCCCAATTTCGAGGCCTGAGCCATATTTTGGAGCCAAATTCTGGCTCTCTGCACGTATTCGCAGTTTGAAATTACGACTTTTTATACCCAACATATGCCAAGTACTGAAAGCGGCAGTGAGGTCACATTTTGCACAAACTCCCCTGCAGTTTTCAAAATATCCCAAACATCCCAATTTCGAGGCCTGAGCCATATTTTGGAGCCAAATTCTGGCTCTCTGCACGTATTCGCAGTTTGAAATTACGACTTTTTATACCCAACATATGCCAAGTACTGAAAGCGGCGTTTGGTCACATTTGTCCCAAACCTCCCTGCAGTTTTCAAAATATCCCAAACATCCCAATTTCGAGGCCTGAGCCATATTTTGGAGCCAAATTCTGGCTCTCTGCACGTATTCGCAGTTTGAAATTACGACTTTTTATACCCAACATATGCCAAGTACTGAAAGCGGCAGTGTGGTCACATTTTGCACAAACTCCCCTGCAGTTTTCAAAATATCCCAAACATCCCAATTTCGAGGCCTGAGCCATATTTTGGAGCCAAATTCTGGCTCTCTGCACGTATTCGCAGTTTGAAATTACGACTTTTTATACCCAACATATGCCAAGTACTGAAAGCGGCATTTGGTCACATTTGTCCCAAACCCCCCTGCAATTTTCAAAATATCCCAAACATCCCAATTTCGAGGCCTGAGCCATATTTTGGAGCCAAATTCTGGCTCTCTGCACGTATTCGCAGTTTGATATTACGACTTTTTATACCCAACATATGCCAAGTACTGAAAGCGGCAGTGAGTCACATTTTGCACAAACTCCCCTGCAGTTTTCAAAATATCCCAAATATCCCAATTTCGAGGCCTGAGCCATATTTTGGAGCCAAATTCTGGCTCTCTGCACGTATTCGCTGTTTGAAATTACGACTTTTTATACCCAACATATGCCAAGTACTGAAAGCGGCAGTGAGTCACATTTTGCACAAACTCCAATGCAGTTTTCAAAATATCCCAAACATCCCAATTTCGAGGCCTGAGCCATATTTTGGAGCCAAATTCTGGCTCTCTGCACGTATTCGCAGTTTGAAATTACGACTTTTTATACCCAACATATGCAAGGTACTGAAAGCGGCGTTTGGTCACATTTGTCCCAAACCTCCCTGCAGTTTTCAAAATATCCCAAACATCCCAATTTCGAGGCCTGAGCCATATTTTGGAGCCAAATTCTGGCTCTCTGCACGTATTCGCAGTTTGAAATTACGACTTTTTATACCCAACATATGCCAAGTACTGAAAGCGGCAGTTGGTCACATTTTTCACAAACCCCCCTGCAGTTTTCAAAATATCCCAAACATCCCAATTTCGAGGCCTGAGCCATATTTTGGAGCCAAATTCTGGCTCTCTGCACGTATTCGCAGTTTGAAATTACGACTTTTTATACCCAACATATGCCAAGTACTGAAAGAGGCAGTGAGTCACATTTTGCACAAACTCCCCTGCAGTTTTCAAAATATCCCAAATATCCCAATTTCGAGGCCTGAGCCATATTTTGGAGCCAAATTCTGGCTCTCTGCACGTATTCGCTGTTTGAAATTACGACTTTTTATACCCAACATATGCCAAGTACTGAAAGCGGCAGTTGGTCACATTTGTCCCAAACCCCCTGCAGTTTTCAAAATATCCCAAACATCCCAATTTCGAGGCCTGAGCCATATTTTGGAGCCAAATTCTGGCTCTCTGCACGTATTCGCAGTTTGAAATTACGACTTTTTATACCCAACATATGCCAAGTACTGAAAGCGGCAGTGAGTCACATTTTGCACAAACTCCCCTGCAGTTTTCAAAATATCCCAAACATCCCAATTTCGAGGCCTGAGCCATATTTTGGAGCCAAATTCTGGCTCTCTGCACGTATTCGCTGTTTGAAATTACGACTTTTTATACCCAACATATGCCAAGTACTGAAAGCGGCAGTTTGGTCACATTTGTCCCAAACTCCCCTGCAGTTTTCAAAATATCCCAAACATCCCAATTTCGAAGCCTGAGCCATATTTTGGAGCCAAATTCTGGCTCTCTGCACGTATTCGCTGTTTGAAATTACGACTTTTTATACCCAACATATGCCAAGTACTGAAAGCGGCGTTTGGTCACATTTGTCCCAAACTCCCCTGCAGTTTTCAAAATATCCCAAATATCCCAATTTCGAGGCCTGAGCCATATTTTGGAGCCAAATTCTGGCTCTCTGCACGTATTCGCAGTTTGAAATTACGACTTTTTTATACCCAACATATGCCAAGTACTGAAAGCGGCAGTTGGTCACATTTTGCCCAATCCCCCCTGCAGTTTTCAAAATATCCCAAATATCCCAATTTCGAGGCCTGAGCCATATTTTGGAGCCAAATTCTGGCTCTCTGCACGTATTCGCAGTTTGGAATTACGACTTTTTTATACCCAACATATGCCAAGTACTGAAAGCGGCAGTGAGTCACATTTTGCACAAAGTCCCCTGCAGTTTTCAAAATATCCCAAACATCCCAATTTCGAGGCCTGAGCCATATTTTCGAGCCAAATTCTGGCTCTCTGCACGTATTCGCAGTTTGAAATTACGACTTTTTATACCCAACATATGCCAAGTACTGAAAGCGGCATTTGGTCACATTTGTCCCAATCCCCCCTGCAATTTTCAAAATATCCCAAACATCCCAATTTCGAGGCCTGAGCCATATTTTGGAGCCAAATTCTGGCTCTCTGCACGTATTCGCTGTTTGAAATTACGACTTTTTATACCCAACATATGCCAAGTACTGAAAGCGGCATTGAGTCACATTTTGCACAAACTCCCCTGCAGTTTTCAAAATATCCTAAATATCCCAATTTTGAGGCCTGAGCCATATTTTGGAGCCAAATTCTGGCTCTCTGCACGTATTTGCTGTTTGAAATTACGACTTTTTATACCCAACATATGCCAAGTACTGAAAGCGGCAGTGAGTCACATTTTGCACAAACTCCAATGCAGTTTTCGAAATAATCCAAACATCCCAATTTCGAGGCCTGAGCCATATTTTCGAGCCAAATTCTTGCTCTCTGCACGTATTCACAGTTTGAAATTACGACTTTTTTATGACCAACATATGCCAGTACTGAAAGCGGCGTTTGGTCACATTTGTCCCAATCCTCCCTGCAGTTTTCAAAATATCCCAAACATCCCAATTTCGAGGCCTGAGCCATATTTTGGAGCCAAATTCTGGCTCTCTGCACGTATTCGCAGTTTGAAATTACGACTTTTTATACCCAACATATGCCAAGTACTGAAAGCGGCAGTGAGTCACATTTTGCACAAACTCCCTGCAGTTTTCAAAATATCCCAAACATCCCAATTTCGAGGCCTGAGCCATATTTTGGAGCCAAATTCTGGCTCTCTGCACGTATTCGCAGTTTGAAATTACGACTTTTTATACCCAACATATGCCAAGTACTGAAAGCGGCGTTTGGTCACATTTGTCCCAAACCTCCCCTGCAGTTTTCAAAATATCCCAAACATCCCAATTTCGAGGCCTGAGCCATATTTTGGAGCCAAATTCTGGCTCTCTGCACGTATTCGCAGTTTGAAATTACGACTTTTTTATACCCAACATATGCCAAGTACTGAAAGCGGCGTTTGGTCACATTTGTCCCAAACCCCCCTGCAGTTTTCAAAATATCCCAAACATCCCAATTTCGAGGCCTGAGCCATATTTTGGAGCCAAATTCTGGCTCTCTGCACGTATTCGCTGTTTGAAATTACGACTTTTTATACCCAACATATGCCAAGTACTGAAAGCGGCAGTGAGTCACATTTTGCACAAACTCCCCTGCAGTTTTCAAAATATCCCAAACATCCCAATTTCGAGGCCTGAGCCATATTTTGGAGCCAAATTCTGGCTCTCTGCACGTATTCGCAGTTTGAAATTACGACTTTTTATACCCAACATATGCCAAGTACTGAAAGCGGCAGTTTGGTCACATTTGTCCCAAACTCCCCTGCAGCTTTCAAAATATATCAAACATCTCAATTTCGAGGCCTGAGCCATATTTTGGAGCCAAATTCTTGCTCTCTGCACGTATTCGCAGTTTGAAATTACGACTTTTTTATACCCAACATAGGCGAAGTACTGAAAGCGGCGTTTGGTCAAATTTGTACCAAACCCCCCTACAGTTTTCAAAATATCTCAAACATCCCAATTTCGAGACTGAGCCATATTTTGGAGCCAAATTCTGGATCTCTGCACGAATTCGCAGATTGATATTACGACTTTTTATACCCAACATATGCCAAGTACTGAAAGCGGCAGTGAGTCACATTTTGCACAAAGTCCCCTGCAGTTTTCAAAATATACCAAACATGTCAATTTCGAGGCCTGAGCCATATTTTGGAGCCAAATTCTGGCTCTCTGCACGTATTCGCAGTTTGAAATTACGACTTTTTATACCCAACATATGCCAAGTACTGAAAGCGGCGTTTGGTCACATTTGTCCCAAACCTTCATGCAGTTTTCAAAATATCCCAAACATCCCAATTTCGAGGCCAGAGCCATATTTTGGAGCCAAATTCTTGCTCTCTGCACGTATTCGCAGTTTGATATTACGACTTTTTATACCCAACATATGCCAAGTACTGAAAGCGGCAGTGTTTCACATTTTGCACAAACTCCCCTGCAGTTTTCAAAATATCCCAAACATCCCAATTTCGAGGCCTGAGCCATATTTTGGAGCCAAATTCTGGCTCTCTGCACGTATTCGCAGTTTGAAATTACGACTTTTTATACCCAACATATGCCAAGTACTGAAAGCGGCGTTTGGTCACATTTGTCCCAATCCTCCCTGCAATTTTCAAAATATCCCAAACATCCCAATTTCGAGGCCTGAGCCATATTTTGGAGCCAAATTCTGGCTCTCTGCACGTATTCGCTGTTTGAAATTACGACTTTTTATACCCAACATATGCCAAGTACTGAAAGCGGCAGTTGGTCACATTTGTCCCAAACCCCCCTGCAGTTTTCAAAATATCCCAAACATCCCGATTTCGAGGCCTGAGCCATATTTTGGAGCCAAATTCTGGCTCTCTGCACGTATTCGCAGTTTGAAATTACGACTTTTTATACCCAACATATGCCAAGTACTGAAAGCGGCAGTGTTTCACATTTTGCACAAACTCCCCTGCAGTTTTCAAAATATCCCAAACATCCCAATTTCGAGGCCTGAGCCATATTTTGGAGTCAAATTTTGGCTCTCTGCACGTATTCGCTGTTTGAAATTACGACTTTTTATACCCAACATATGCCAAGTACTGAAAGCGGCGTTTGGTCACATTTGTCACAAACCTCCCTGCAGTTTTCAAAATATCTCAAACATCCCAATTTCGAGGCCTGAGCCATATTTTGGAGCCAAATTCTGGCTCTCTGCACGTATTCGCAGTTTGAAATTACGACTTTTTTATACCCAACATATGCCAAGTACTGAAAGCGGCAGTGAGTCACATTTTGCACAAACTCCCCTGCAGTTTTCAAAATATCCCAAACATCCCAATTTCGAGGCCTGAGCCATATTTTGGAGTCAAATTCTGGCTCTCTGCACGTATTCGCAGTTTGAAATTACGACTTTTTATACCCAACATATGCCAAGTACTGAAAGCGGCGTTTGGTCACATTTTTCCCAAACCCCCCTGCAGTTTTCAAAATATCCCAAACATCCCAATTTCGAGGCCTGAGCCATATTTTGGAGCCAAATTCTGGCTCTATGCACGTATTCGCAGTTTGAAATTACGACTTTTTATACCCAACATATGCCAAGTACTGAAAGCGGCAGTGAGTCACATTTTGCACAAAGTCCCCTGCAGTTTTCAAAATATCCCAAACATCCCAATTTCGAGGCCTGAGCCATATTTTGGAGCCAAATTCTGGCTCTCTGCACGTATTCGCAGTTTGAAATTACGACTTTTTTATACCCAACATATGCCAAGTACTGAAAGCGGCATTTGGTCACATTTGTCCCAATCCCCCCTGCAATTTTCAAAATATCCCAAACATCCCAATTTCGAGGCCTGAGCCATATTTTGGAGCCAAATTCTGGCTCTCTGCACGTATTCGCTGTTTGAAATTACGACTTTTTATACCCAACATATGCCAAGTACTGAAAGCGGCATTGAGTCACATTTTGCACAAACTCCCCTGCAGTTTTCAAAATATCCTAAATATCCCAATTTCGAGGCCTGAGCCATATTTTGGAGCCAAATTCTGGCTCTCTGCACGTATTTGCTGTTTGAAATTACGACTTTTTATACCCAACATATGCCAAGTACTGAAAGCGGCAGTGAGTCACATTTTGCACAAACTCCAATGCAGTTTTCAAAATATCCCAACCATCCCAATTTCGAGGCCTGAGCCATATTTTGGAGCCAAATTCTGGCTCTCTGCACGTATTCGCAGTTTGAAATTACGACTTTTTTATACCCAACATATGCCAAGTACTGAAAGCGGCGTTTGGTCATATTTGTCCCAAACTCCCCTGCAGTTTTCAAAATATCCCAAACATCCCAATTTCGAGGCCTGAGCCATATTTTGGAGCCAAATTCTGGCTCTCTGCACGTATTCGCAGTTTGAAATTACGACTTTTTATACCCAACATATGCCAAGTACTGAAAGCGGCAGTGGTCACATTTTGCCCAAACCCCCCTGCAGTTTTCAAAATATCCCAAACATCCCAATTTCGAGGCCTGAGCCATATTTTGGAGCCAAATTCTGGCTCTCTGCACGTATTCGCAGTTTGAAATTACGACTTTTTATACCCAACATATGCCAAGTACTGAAAGCGGCAGTGAGTCACATTTGTCACAAACTCCCCTGCAGTTTTCAAAATATCCCAAACATCCCAATTTCGAGGCCTGAACCATATTTTGGAGCCAAATTCTGGCTCTTAGCACGTATTCGCAGTTTGAAATTACGACTTTTTTATACCCAACATATGCCAAGTACTGAAAGCGGCGTTTGGTCACATTTGTCCCAAACCCCCCCGCAGTTTTCAAAATATCCCAAACATCCCAATTTCGAGGCCTGAGCCATATTTTGGAGCCAAATTCTGGCTCTCTGCACGTATTCGCAGTTTGAAATTACGACTTTTTATACCCAACATATGCCAAGTACTGAAAGCGGCAGTGAGTCACATTTTGCACAAACTCCCCTGCAGTTTTCAAAATATCCTAAATATCCCAATTTCGAGGCCTGAGCCATATTTTGGAGCCAAATTCTGGCTCTCTGCACGTATTCGCAGTTTGAAATTACGACTTTTTATACCCAACATATGCCAAGTACTGAAAGCGGCAGTGAGTCACATTTTGCACAAACTCCCCTGCAGTTTTCAAAATATCCCAAACATCCCAATTTCGAGGCCTGAGCCATATTTTGGAGCCAAATTCTGGCTCTCTGCACGTATTCGCAGTTTGAAATTACGACTTTTTTATACCCAACATATGCCAAGTACTGAAAGCGGCGTTTGGTCACATTTGTCCCAAACCCCCTGCAGTTTTCAAAATATCCCAAACATCCCAATTTCGAGGCCTGAGCCATATTTTGGAGCCAAATTCTGGCTCTCTGCACGTATTCGCAGTTTGAAATTACGACTTTTTATACCCAACATATGCCAAGTACTGAAAGCGGCAGTGAGTCACATTTTGCACAAACTCCCCTGCAGTTTTCAAAATATCCCAAACATCCCAATTTCGAGGCCTGAGCCATATTTTGGAGCCACATTCTGGCTCTCTGCACGTATTCGCTGTTTGAAATTACGACTCTATATACCCAACATTTGCCTAGTACTGAAAGCGGCGTTTGGTCACATTTGTCCCAATCCTCCATGCAGTTTTCAAAAATATCCCAAATATCCTAATTTCGAGGCCTGAGCCATATTATAGAGGAAAATTCTGGCTTTCTGCACGTATTCGCAGTTTGAAGTTACGACTTTTTATACCCAATATATGCGAAGTCCTGAAAGCGGCGTTTGGTCACATTTGACACAAACCCCCCTGCAGTTTTCAAAATATCCCAAACATCCCAATTTCGAGGACTGAGCCATATTTTGGAGCCAAATTCTGGCTCTCTGCACGTATTCGCCGTTTGAAATTATGACTTTTTATACCCAACATATGCCAAGTACTGAAAGCGGCAGTGAGTCACATTTTGCACAAACTCCCCTGCAGTTTTCAAAATATCCCAAACATCCCAATTTCGAGGCCTGAGCCATATTTTGGAGCCAAATTCTGGCTCTCTGCACGTATTCGCAGTTTGAAATTACGACTTTTTATACCCAACATATGCCAAGTACTGAAAGCGGCGTTTGGTCACATTTGTCCCAAACTCCCCTGCAGTTTTCAAAATATCCCAAACATCCCAATTTCGAGGCCTGAGCCATATTTTGGAGCCAAATTCTGGCTCTCTGCACGTATTCGCAGTTTGAAATTACGACTTTTTATACCCAACATATGCCAAGTACTGAAAGCGGCATTGAGTCACATTTTGCACAAACTCCCTGCAGTTTTCAAAATATCCCAAACATCCCAATTTCGAGGCCTGAGCCATATTTTGGAGCCAAATTCTGGCTCTCTGCACGTATTCGCTGTTTGAAATTACGACTTTTTATACCCAACATATGCCAAGTACTGAAAGCGGCAGTGAGTCACATTTTGCACAAACTCCCCTGCAGTTTTCAAAATATCCCAAACATCCCAATTTCGAGGCCTGAGCCATATTTTGGAGCCAAATTCTGGCTCTCTGCACGTATTCGCAGTTTGAAATTACGACTTTTTATACCCAACATATGCCAAGTACTGAAAGCGGCAGTTGGTCACATTTTGCACAAACCTCCCTGCAGTTTTCAAAATATCCCAAACATCCCAATTTCGAGGCCTGAGCCATATTTTGGAGCCAAATTCTGGCTCTCTGCACGTATTCGCAGTTTGAAATTACGACTTTTTATACCCAACATATGCCAAGTATGAAAGCGGCAAGTACTGAAAGCGGCGTTTGGTCACATTTGTCCCAAACCTCCCTGCAGTTTTCAAAATATCCCAAACATCCCAATTTCGAGGCCTGAGCCATATTTTGGAGCCAAATTCTGGCTCTCTGCACGTATTCGCTGTTTGAAATTACGACTTTTTATACCCAACATATGCCAAGTACTGAAAGCGGCAGTGAGTCACATTTTGCACAAACTCCCCTGCAGTTTTCAAAATATCCCAAACATCCCAATTTCGAGGCCTGAGCCATATTTTGGAGCCAAATTCTGGCTCTCTGCACGTATTCGCAGTTTGAAATTACGACTTTTTATACCCAACATATGCCAAGTACTGAAAGCGGCAGTTGGTCACATTTGTCCCAAACCCCCCTGCAGTTTTCAAAATATCCCAAACATCCCAATTTCGAGGCCTGAGCCATATTTTGGAGCCAAATTCTGGCTCTCTGCACGTATTCGCAGTTTGAAATTACGACTTTTTATACCCAACATATGCCAAGTACTGAAAGCGGCGTTTGGTCACATTTTGCACAAACTCCCCTGCAGTTTTCAAAATATCCCAAACATCCCAATTTCGAGGCCTGAGCCATATTTTGGAGCCAAATTCTGGCTCTCTGCACGTATTCGCAGTTTGAAATTACGACTTTTTATACCCAACATATGCCAAGTACTGAAAGCGGCAGTGAGTCACATTTTGCACAAACTCCCCTGCAGTTTTCAAAATATCCCAAACATCCCAATTTCGAGGCCTGAGCCATATTTTGGAGCCAAATTCTGGCTCTCTGCACGTATTCGCAGTTTGAAATTACGACTTTTTATACCCAACATATGCCAAGTACTGAAAGCGGCGTTTGGTCACATTTGTCACAAACTCCCCTGCAGTTTTCAAAATATCCCAAACATCCCAATTTCGAGGCCTGAGCCATATTTTGGAGCCAAATTCTGGCTCTCTGCACGTATTCGCAGTTTGAAATTACGACTTTTTATACCCAACATATGCCAAGTACTGAAAGCGGCGTTTGGTCACATTTGTCCCAAACCCCCCTGCAGTTTTCAAAATATCCCAAACATCCCAATTTCGAGGCCTGAGCCATATTTTGGAGCCAAATTCTGGCTCTCTGCACGTATTCGCAGTTTGAAATTACGACTTTTTTATACCCAACATATGCCAAGTACTGAAAGCGGCGTTTGGTCACATTTTGTCACAAACTCCCCTGCAGTTTTCAAAATATCCCAAACATCCCAATTTCGAGGCCTGAGCCATATTTTGGAGCCAAATTCTGGCTCTCTGCACGTATTCGCAGTTTGAAATTACGACTTTTTATACCCAACATATGCCAAGTACTGAAAGCGGCAGTGAGTCACATTTTGCACAAACTCCCCTGCAGTTTTCAAAATATCCCAAACATCCCAATTTCGAGGCCTGAGCCATATTTTGGAGCCAAATTCTGGCTCTCTGCACGTATTCGCAGTTTGAAATTACGACTTTTTATACCCAACATATGCCAAGTACTGAAAGCGGCGTTTGGTCACATTTGTCCCAATCCCCCCTGCAGTTTTCAAAATATCCCAAACATCCCAATTTCGAGGCCTGAGCCATATTTTGGAGCCAAATTCTGGCTCTCTGCACGTATTCGCAGTTTGAAATTACGACTTTTTATACCCAACATATGCCAAGTACTGAAAGCGGCATTGGTCACATTTGTCCCAAACTCCCCCTGCAGTTTTCAAAATATCCCAAACATCCCAATTTCGAGGCCTGAGCCATATTTTGGAGCCAAATTCTGGCTCTCTGCACGTATTCGCAGTTTGAAATTACGACTTTTTATACCCAACATATGCCAAGTACTGAAAGCGGCAGTGAGTCACATTTTGCACAAACTCCCCTGCAGTTTTCAAAATATCCCAAACATCCCAATTTCGAGGCCTGAGCCATATTTTGGAGCCAAATTCTGGCTCTCTGCACGTATTCGCAGTTTGAAATTACGACTTTTTATACCCAACATATGCCAAGTACTGAAAGCGGCAGTGAGTCACATTTTGCACAAACTCCCCTGCAGTTTTCAAAATATCCCAAACATCCCAATTTCGAGGCCTGAGCCATATTTTGGAGCCAAATTCTGGCTCTCTGCACGTATTCGCAGTTTGAAATTACGACTTTTTATACCCAACATATGCCAAGTACTGAAAGCGGCGTTTGGTCACATTTTGCCCAAACTCCCCTGCAGTTTTCAAAATATCCCAAACATCCCAATTTCGAGGCCTGAGCCATATTTTGGAGCCAAATTCTGGCTCTCTGCACGTATTCGCAGTTTGAAATTACGACTTTTTTATACCCAACATATGCCAAGTACTGAAAGCGGCGTTTGGTCACATTTTGTCCCAAACCCCCCTGCAGTTTTCAAAATATCCCAAACATCCCAATTTCGAGGCCTGAGCCATATTTTGGAGCCAAATTCTGGCTCTCTGCACGTATTCGCAGTTTGAAATTACGACTTTTTATACCCAACATATGCCAAGTACTGAAAGCGGCAGTGAGTCACATTTTGCCCAAACTCCCCTGCAGTTTTCAAAATATCCCAAACATCCCAATTTCGAGGCCTGAGCCATATTTTGGAGCCAAATTCTGGCTCTCTGCACGTATTCGCAGTTTGAAATTACGACTTTTTATACCCAACATATGCCAAGTACTGAAAGCGGCGTTTGGTCACATTTGTCCCAAACTCCCCTGCAGTTTTCAAAATATCCCAAACATCCCAATTTCGAGGCCTGAGCCATATTTTGGAGCCAAATTCTGGCTCTCTGCACGTATTCGCAGTTTGAAATTACGACTTTTTATACCCAACATATGCCAAGTACTGAAAGCGGCAGTGAGTCACATTTTGCACAAACTCCCCTGCAGTTTTCAAAATATCCCAAACATCCCAATTTCGAGGCCTGAGCCATATTTTGGAGCCAAATTCTGGCTCTCTGCACGTATTCGCAGTTTGAAATTACGACTTTTTATACCCAACATATGCCAAGTACTGAAAGCGGCGTTTGGTCACATTTTGCCCAAACCTCCCTGCAGTTTTCAAAATATCCCAAACATCCCAATTTCGAGGCCTGAGCCATATTTTGGAGCCAAATTCTGGCTCTCTGCACGTATTCGCAGTTTGAAATTACGACTTTTTATACCCAACATATGCCAAGTACTGAAAGCGGCAGTTGGTCACATTTGTCACAAACTCCCCTGCAGTTTTCAAAATATCCCAAACATCCCAATTTCGAGGCCTGAGCCATATTTTGGAGCCAAATTCTGGCTCTCTGCACGTATTCGCAGTTTGAAATTACGACTTTTTATACCCAACATATGCCAAGTACTGAAAGCGGCAGTTGGTCACATTTGTCCCAAACCCCCTGCAGTTTTCAAAATATCCCAAACATCCCAATTTCGAGGCCTGAGCCATATTTTGGAGCCAAATTCTGGCTCTCTGCACGTATTCGCAGTTTGAAATTGCGACTTTTTTATACCCAACATATGCCAAGTACTGAAAGCTGCGTTTGGTCACATTTGTCCCAAACCCCCCTGCAGTTTTCAAAATATCCCAAACATCCCAATTTCGAGGCCTGAGCCATATTTTGGAGCCAAATTCTGGCTCTCTGCACGTATTCGCAGTTTGAAATTACGACTTATTTATACCCAACATATGCCAAGTACTGAAAGCGGCAGTGAGTCACATTTTGCACAAAGTCCCCTGCAGTTTTCAAAATATCCCAAACATCCCAATTTCGAGGCCTGAGCCATATTTTGGAGCCAAATTCTGGCTCTCTGCACGTATTCGCTGTTTGAAATTACGACTTTTTATACCCAACATATGCCAAGTACTGAAAGCGGCAGTTTGTCACATTTGTCCCAAACTCCCCTGCAGTTTTCAAAATATCCCAAACATCCCAATTTCGAGGCCTGAGCCATATTTTGGAGCCAAATTCTGGCTCTCTGCACGTATTCGCAGTTTGAAATTACGACTTTTTATACCCAACATATGCCAAGTACTGAAAGCGGCAGTGAGTCACATTTTGCACAAACTCCCCTGCAGTTTTCAAAATATCCCAAACATCCCAATTTCGAGGCCTGAGCCATATTTTGGAGCCAAATTCTGGCTCTCTGCACGTATTCGCAGTTTGAAATTACGACTTTTTATACCCAACATATGCCAAGTACTGAAAGCGGCGTTTGGTCACATTTGTCCCAAACCCCCCTGCAGTTTTCAAAATATCCCAAACATCCCAATTTCGAGGCCTGAGCCATATTTTGGAGCCAAATTCTGGCTCTCTGCACGTATTCGCAGTTTGAAATTACGACTTTTTTATACCCAACATATGCCAAGTACTGAAAGCGGCATTTGGTCACATTTGTCCCAAACCTCCCTGCAGTTTTCAAAATATCCCAAACATCCCAATTTCGAGGCCTGAGCCATATTTTGGAGCCAAATTCTGGCTCTCTGCACGTATTCGCAGTTTGAAATTACGACTTTTTTATACCCAACATATGCCAAGTACTGAAAGCGGCAGTTGGTCACATTTTGCACAAACCCCCCTGCAGTTTTCAAAATATCACAAACATCCCAATTTCGAGGCCTGAGCCATATTTTGGAGCCAAATTCTGGCTCTCTGCACGTATTCGCAGTTTGAAATTACGACTTTTTTATACCCAACATATGCCAAGTACTGAAAGCGGCGTTTGGTCACATTTGTCCCAATCTCCCCTGCAGTTTTCAAAATATGCCAAACATCCCAATTTCGAAGCCTGAGCCATATTTTGGAGCCAAATTCTGGCTCTCTGCACGTATTCGCAGTTTGAAATTACGACTTTTTATACCCAACATATGCCAAGTACTGAAAGCGGCGTTTGGTCACATTTGTCCCAAACTCCCCTGCAGTTTTCAAAATATCCCAAACATCCCAATTTCGAGGCCTGAGCCATATTTTGGAGCCAAATTCTGGCTCTCTGCACGTATTCGCAGTTTGAAATTACGACTTTTTATACCCAACATATGCCAAGTACTGAAAGCGGCATTGAGTCACATTTGTCACAAACTCCCCTGCAGTTTTCAAAATATCCCAAACATCCCAATTTCGAGGCCTGAGCCATATTTTGGAGCCAAATTCTGGCTCTCTGCACGTATTCGCAGTTTGAAATTACGACTTTTTATACCCAACATATGCCAAGTACTGAAAGCGGCAGTTTGGTCACATTTGTCCCAAACTCCCCTGCAGTTTTCAAAATATCCCAAACATCCCAATTTCGAGGCCTGAGCCATATTTTGGAGCCAAATTCTGGCTCTCTGCACGTATTCGCAGTTTGAAATTACGACTTTTTATACCCAACATATGCCAAGTACTGAAAGCGGCAGTGAGTCACATTTTGCACAAACTCCAATGCAGTTTTCAAAATATCCCAAATATCCCAATTTCGAGGCCTGAGCCATATTTTGGAGCCAAATTCTGGCTCTCTGCACGTATTCGCAGTTTGAAATTACGACTTTTTATACCCAACATATGCCAAGTACTGAAAGCGGCGTTTGGTCACATTTGTCCCAAACCCCCCTGCAGTTTTCAAAATATCCCAAACATCCCAATTTCGAGGCCTGAGCCATATTTTGGAGCCAAATTCTGGCTCTCTGCACGTATTCGCAGTTTGAAATTACGACTTTTTTATACCCAACATATGCCAAGTACTGAAAGCGGCAGTTGGTCACATTTGTCCCAAACTCCCCTGCAGTTTTCAAAATATCCCAAACATCCCAATTTCGAGGCCTGAGCCATATTTTGGAGCCAAATTCTGGCTCTCTGCACGTAATCGCAGTTTGAAATTACGACTTTTTATACCCAACATATGCCAAGTACTGAAAGCGGCGTTTGGTCACATTTGTCCCAATCCCCCCTGCAGTTTTCAAAATATCCCAAACATCCCAATTTCGAGGCCTGAGCCATATTTTGGAGCCAAATTCTGGCTCTCTGCACGTATTCGCAGTTTGAAATTACGACTTTTTATACCCAACATATGCCAAGTACTGAAAGCGGCAGTGAGTCACATTTTGCACAAAGTCCCCTGCAGTTTTCAAAATATCCCAAATATCCCAATTTCGAGGCCTGAGCCATATTTTGGAGCCAAATTCTGGCTCTCTGCACGTATTCGCAGTTTGAAATTACGACTTTTTATACCCAGCATATGCCAAGTACTGAAAGCGGCGTTTGGTCACATTTGTCCCAATCCCCCCTGCAATTTTCAAAATATCCCAAACATCCCAATTTCGAGGCCTGAGCCATATTTTGGAGCCAAATTCTGGCTCTCTGCACGTATTCGCTGTTTGAAATTACGACTTTTTATACCCAACATATGCCAAGTACTGACAGCGGCATTGAGTCACATTTTGCACAAAGTCCCCTGCAGTTTTCAAAATATCCCAAATATCCCAATTTCGAGGCCTGAGCCATATTTTGGAGCCAAATTCTGGCTCTCTGCACGTATTTGCTGTTTGAAATTACGACTTTTTATACCCAACATATGCCAAGTACTGAAAGCGGCAGTGAGTCACATTTTGCACAAACTCCCCTGCAGTTTTCAAAATATCCCAAACATCCCAATTTCGAGGCCTGAGCCATATTTTGGAGCCGAATTCTGGCTCTCTGCACGTATTCGCAGTTTGAAATTACGACTTTTTTATACCCAACATATGCGAAGTACTGAAAGCGGCGTTTGGTCACATTTGTCCCAAACCTCCCTGCGGTTTTCAAAATATTCCAAACATCCCAATTTCGAGGCCTGAGCCATATTTTGGAGCCAAATTTAGGCTCGCTGCACGTATTATCAGTTTGAAATTACAACTTTTCATACCCAACATATGCCAAGTACTGAAAGCGGCGTTTGGTCACATTTGTCCCAAACCCCCCTGCAGTTTTCAAAATATCCCAAACATCCCAATTTCGAGGCCTGAGCCATATTTTGAAGGCAAATTCTGGCTCTCTGCACGTATTCGCAGTTTGAAATTACGACTTTTTTATACCCAACATATGCGAAGTACTGAAAGCGGCAGTTGGTCACATTTTCACCAAACCTCCCCTGCAGTTTTCAAAATATCCCAAACATCCCAATTTCGAGGCCTGAGCCATATTTTGGAGCCAAATTCTGGCTCTCTGCACGTATTCGCTGTTTGAAATTACGACTTTTTATACCCAACATATGCCAAGTACTGAAAGCGGCAGTTGGTCACATTTGTCCCAAACTCCCTGCAGTTTTCAAAATATCCCAAACATCCCAATTTCGAGGCCTGAGCCATATTTTGGAGCCAAATTCTGGCTCTCTGCACGTATTCGCTGTTTGAAATTACGACTTTTTATACCCAACATATGCCAAGTACTGAAAGCGGCGTGAGTCACATTTTGCACAAACTCCCTGCAGTTTTCAAAATATCCCAAACATCCCAATTTCGAGGCCTGAGCCATATTTTGGAGCCAAATTCTGGCTCTCTGCACGTATTCGCAGTTTGAAATTACGACTTTTTATACCCAACATATGCCAAGTACTGAAAGCGGCGTTTGGTCACATTTGTCCCAAACTCCCCTGCAGTTTTCAAAATATCCCAAACATCCCAATTTCGAGGCCTGAGCCATATTTTGGAGCCAAATTCTGGCTCTCTGCACGTATTCGCAGTTTGAAATTACGACTTTTTTATACCCAACATATGCCAAGTACTGAAAGCGGCAGTTTGGTCACATTTTCCCAAACTCCCTGCAGTTTTCAAAATATCCCAAACATCCCAATTTCGAGGCCTGAGCCATATTTTGGAGCCAAATTCTGGTTCTCTGCACGTATTCGCAGTTTGAAATTACGACTTTTTTATACCCAACATATGCCAAGTACTGAAAGCGGCGTTTGGTCACATTTGTCCCAATCCCCCCTGCAATTTTCAAAATATCCCAAACATCCCAATTTCGAGGCCTGAGCCATATTTTGGAGCCAAATTCTGGCTCTCTGCACGTATTCGCAGTTTGAAATTACGACTTTTTTATACCCAACATATGCCAAGTACTGAAAGCGGCAGTGAGTCACATTTTGCACAAAGTCCCCTGCAGTTTTCAAAATATCCCAAACATCCCAATTTCGAGGCCTGAGCCATATTTTGGAGCCAAATTCTGGCTCTCTGCACGTATTCGCAGTTTGAAATTACGACTTTTTTATACCCAACATATGCCAAGTACTGAAAGCGGCGTTTGGTCACATTTGTCCCAATCCCCCCTGCAGTTTTCAAAATATCCCAAACATCCCAATTTCGAGGCCTGAGCCATATTTTGGAGCCAAATTCTGGCTCTCTGCACGTATTCGCAGTTTGAAATTACGACTTTTTATACCCAACATATGCCAAGTACTGAAAAGCGGCATTGAGTCACATTTTGCACAAACTCCCTTGCAGTTTTCAAAATATCCCAAATATCCCAATTTCGAGGCCTGAGCCATATTTTGGAGCCAAATTCTGGCTCTCTGCACGTATTCGCTGTTTGAAATTACGACTTTTTATACCCAACATATGCCAAGTACTGAAAGCGGCAGTGAGTCACATTTTGCACAAACTCCAATGCAGTTTTCAAAATATCCCAAACATCCCAATTTCGAGGCCTGAGCCATATTTTCGAGCCAAATTCTGGCTCTCTGCACGTATTCGCAGTTTGAAATTACGACTTTTTATACCCAACATATGCGAAGTACTGAAAGCGCCGTTTGGTCACATTTGTCCCAAACCTCCCTTCAGTTTTCATAATATTCCAAACATCCCAATTTCGAGGCCTGAGCCATATTTTGGAGCCAAATTCTGGCTCGCTGCACGTATTCGCAGTTTGAAATTACGACTTTTTATACCCAACATATGCCAAGTACTGAAAGCGGCGTTTGGTCACATTTGTCCCAAACCCCCCTGCAGTTTTCAAAATATCCCAAACATCCCAATTTCGAGGCCTGAGCCATATTTTGGAGCCAAATTCTGGCTCTCTGCACGTATTCGCAGTTTGAAATTACGACTTTTTTATACCCAACATATGCCAAGTACTGAAAGCGGCGTTTGGTCACATTTGTCCCAAACTCCCCTGCAGTTTTCAAAATATCCCAAACATCCCAATTTCGAGGCCTGAGCCATATTTTGGAGCCAAATTCTGGCTCTCTGCACGTATTCGCAGTTTGAAATTACGACTTTTTTATACCCAACATATGCCAAGTACTGAAAGCGGCGTTTGGTCACATTTGTCCCAAACCCCCCTGCAGTTTTCAAAATATCCCAAACATCCCAATTTCGAGGCCTGAGCCATATTTTGGAGCCAAATTCTGGCTCTCTGCACGTATTCGCAGTTTGAAATTACGACTTTTTATACCCAACATATGCCAAGTACTGAAAGCGGCAGTTGGTCACATTTGTCCCAAACCTCCCTGCAGTTTTCAAATATCCCAAACATCCCAATTTCGAGGCCTGAGCCATATTTTGGAGCCAAATTCTGGCTCTCTGCACGTATTCGCAGTTTGAAATTACGACTTTTTATACCCAACATATGCCAAGTACTGAAAGCGGCGTTTGGTCACATTTGTCCCAAACTCCCCTGCAGTTTTCAAAATATCCCAAACATCCCAATTTCGAGGCCTGAGCCATATTTTGGAGCCAAATTCTGGCTCTCTGCACGTATTCGCAGTTTGAAATTACGACTTTTTTATACCCAACATATGCCAAGTACTGAAAGCGGCAGTTGGTCACATTTTCCCAAACCCCCCTGCAGTTTTCAAAATATCCCAAACATCCCAATTTCGAGGCCTGAGCCATATTTTGGAGCCAAATTCTGGCTCTCTGCACGTATTCGCAGTTTGAAATTACGAATTTTTATACCCAACATATGCCAAGTACTGAAAGCGGCAGTGAGTCACATTTTGCACAAACCCCCTGCAGTTTTCAAAATATCCCAAACATCCCAATTTCGAGGCCTGAGCCATATTTTGGAGCCAAATTCTGGCTCTCTGCACGTATTCGCAGTTTGAAATTACGACTTTTTATACCCAACATATGCCAAGTACTGAAAGCGGCGTTTGGTCACATTTGTCCCAATCCCCCCTGCAGTTTTCAAAATATCCCAAACATCCCAATTTCGAGGCCTGAGCCATATTTTGGAGCCAAATTCTGGCTCTCTGCACGTATTCGCAGTTTGAAATTACGACTTTTTTATACCCAACATATGCCAAGTACTGAAAGCGGCGTTTGAGTCACATTTGTCCCAAACTCCCCTGCAGTTTTCAAAATATCCCAAACATCCCAATTTCGAGGCTTGAGCCATATTTTGGAGCCAAATTCTGGCTCTCTGCACGTATTCGCAGCTTGGAATTACGACTTTTTTATACCCAACATATGCCAAGTACTGAAAGCGGCAGTGAGTCACATTTTGCACAAAGTCCCCTTCAGTTTTCAAAATATCCCAAATATCCCAATTTCGAGGCTTGAGCCATATTTTGGAGCCAAATTCTGGCTCTCTCCACGTATTCGCAGTTTGAAATTACGACTTTTTATACCCAACATATGCCAAGTACTGAAAGCGGCGTTTGGTCACATTTGTCCCAATCCCCCCTGCAATTTTCAAAATATCCCAAACATCCCAATTTCGAGGCCTGAGCCATATTTTGGAGCAAAATTCTGGCTCTCTGCACGTATTCGCAGTTTGAAATTACGACTTTTTATACCCAACATATGCCAAGTACTGAAAGCGGCATTTGGTCACATTTTGCACAAACCCCCCTGCAGTTTTCAAAATATCCCAAACATCCCAATTTCGAGGCCTGAGCCATATTTTGGAGCCAAATTCTGGCTCTCTGCACGTATTCGCAGTTTGAAATTACGACTTTTTATACCCAACATATGCCAAGTACTGAAAGCGGCGTTTGGTCACATTTGTCCCAAACTCCCCTGCAGTTTTCAAAATATCCCAAACATCCCAATTTCGAGGCCTGAGCCATATTTTGGAGCCAAATTCTGGCTCTCTGCACGTATTCGCAGTTTGAAATTACGACTTTTTATACCCAACATATGCCAAGTACTGAAAGCGGCGTTTGGTCACATTTGTCCCAAACCTCCCTGCAGTTTTCAAAATATCCCAAACATCCCAATTTCGAGGCCAGAGCCATATTTTGGAGCCAAATTCCGGCTCTCTGCACGTATTCGCAGTTTGAAATTATGACTTTTTATACCCAACATATGCCAAGTACTGAAAGCGGCGTTTGAGTCACATTTGTCCCAAACCCCCCTGCAGTTTTCAAAATATCCCAAACATCCCAATTTCGAGGCCTGAGCCATATTTTGGAGCCAAATTCTGGCTCTCTGCACGTATTCGCAGTTTGAAATTACGACTTTTTTATACCCAACATATGCCAAGTACTGAAAGCGGCGTTTGGTCACATTTGTCCCAATCCCCCCTGCAATTTTCAAAATATCCCAAACATCCCAATTTCGAGGCCTGAGCCATATTTTGGAGCCAAATTCTGGCTCTCTGCACGTATTCGCAGTTTGAAATTACGACTTTTTTATACCCAACATATGCCAAGTACTGAAAGCGGCATTTGGTCACATTTGTCACAAACCCCCCTGCAGTTTTCAAAATATCCCAAACATCCCAATTTCGAGGCCTGAGCCATATTTTGGAGCCAAATTCTGGCTCTCTGCACGTATTCGCAGTTTGAAATTACGACTTTTTATACCCAACATATGCCAAGTACTGAAAGCGGCACTGAGTCACATTTTGCACAAACTCCCCTGCAGTTTTCAAAATATCCCAAACATCCCAATTTCGAGGCCTGAGCCATATTTTGGAGCCAAATTCTGGCTCTCTGCACGTATTCGCAGTTTGAAATTACGACTTTTTTATACCCAACATATGCCAAGTACTGAAAGCGGCGTGTTGGTCACATTTGTCCCAAACTCCCTGCAGTTTTCAAAATATCCCAAACATCCCAATTTCGAGGCCTGAGCCATATTTTGGAGCCAAATTCTGGCTCTCTGCACGTATTCGCAGTTTGAAATTACGACTTTTTATACCCAACATATGCCAAGTACTGAAAGCGGCGTTTGGTCACATTTGTCCCAAACCCCCCTGCAGTTTTCAAAATATCCCAAACATCCCAATTTCGAGGCCTGAGCCATATTTTGGAGCCAAATTCTGGCTCTCTGCACGTATTCGCAGTTTGAAATTACGACTTTTTATACCCAACATATGCCAAGTACTGAAAGCGGCAGTGAGTCACATTTTGCCCAAACTCCCCCTGCAGTTTTCAAAATATCCCAAACATCCCAATTTCGAGGCCTGAGCCATATTTTGGAGCCAAATTCTGGCTCTCTGCACGTATTCGCTGTTTGAAATTACGACTTTTTATACCCAACATATGCCAAGTACTGAAAGCGGCGTTTGGTCACATTTGTCCCAAACTCCCCTGCAGTTTTCAAAATATCCCAAACATCCCAATTTCGAGGCCTGAGCCATATTTTGGAGCCAAATTCTGGCTCTCTGCACGTATTCGCAGTTTGAAATTACGACTTTTTATACCCAACATATGCCAAGTACTGAAAGCGGCAGTGAGTCACATTTTGCACAAACTCCCTGCAGTTTTCAAATATCCCAAATATCCCAATTTCGAGGCCTGAGCCATATTTTGGAGCCAAATTCTGGCTCTCTGCACGTATTCGCAGTTTGAAATTACGACTTTTTATACCCAACATATGCCAAGTACTGAAAGCGGCGTTTGGTCACATTTGTCCCAAACTCCCCTGCAGTTTTCAAAATATCCCAAACATCCCAATTTCGAGGCCTGAGCCATATTTTGGAGCCAAATTCTGGCTCTCTGCACGTATTCGCAGTTTGAAATTACGAATTTTTTATACCCAACATATGCCAAGTACTGAAAGCGGCGTTTGGTCACATTTTTCCCAAACCCGCCCTGCAATTTTCAAAATATCCCAAATATCCCAATTTCGAGGCCTGAGCC